>MU628560.1:0-68374 GCA_025688805.1 Aspergillus egyptiacus | reverse complement strand
GGAGAAGGATTACTATTAGATAAACCATAACAGTCCTCATTCAGTGGCATCATCTTTAAACGCCTTTTGGAAGAACTGGAAGTGTAAATAGAAGGATAGTCTGAGCCTTCACCACAGATAAAAACGTTTTTATTAGAATTTAGTGATACTATTACCTTAGACAACCAGCATTGTTGTTGTTGTTGTTGTTGTTGTTGTTGTTGTTGTTGTTGTTGTTATTATAGGTAATTACTATTATCATGTCATGCTAGTTGGGGACATCCATACTTAGAATGGACGGGTGAACCTTAAGGGAACAGGACCTCCCAGTTGTATGTATAATGATTGGCTAGCTCGGTATAATTACCGACCAATCATTATGAAGCCACCACTTGCCTGGGCAGACCTCATCCATTTCCTAAAGCGGAACTGGAAGTTCTTGACGGGATTATTATTGAGGCCCGGGGTCACCAGTCACCGGCTCTGCGGTGGAGTAGTGGATCTTTTCTAAGGATGCCATTGCCGCTGCACTCCGAATACATAATAATAATAATAACTGTCGAGGGAACCTCTTTGAAATAATTGCAACCACCTGTGCCATACCTAGGAATCTACCCGGAGTACTGCCCTGCAAATATCGTTCTGCTAGGTACAATTTTCACTTTCTATTGATATGACTACATGGTATCAGAGGGTAAGTACCTGACTGGGGTGATCGGATCCGTGTAGGCACTGTAAGCACCTAAGGTTCTTTGCAATATAATATCAGCCCGGATTGTCTCCCGCTTCTGATCGGCAGGTCGATCCAACAACCCGACTTGATGCCATAGGCCCATAGTTACGGGTTCTCACATTTTTAACAGCTACAGCCTACCTTAGTAGTAGTGTCAGTGCGAGCAATGGTGAGGATGCAGGTGCTTCACGAATAAGTAACTGATATACTATTTCTGTTATGCAACCAAATCCTCTGGAATTGTTGCCATCCTACAATGGCTGCCTCGGAGCTCCACTAGGCGGGCAGTAGTTAGTAGTACCTTCCCCTCCTTTTTTTTTCAATTTCATTATCCGCTTTTCAGGTCTAGATTTCTTTCTGCGCCGGGATAATCTCGGAAATCGGAACAACATCATACTATGTTGCTAAATATATATAGTATACAGTTGATAAGGTCTTTGCATGATGGCTAGGTGGTAGGGAGTACGTAGTTATCTACTGTAAGCCCGAGCTAGTCAGCCCACAAAGGTGTAAGGCAAGTATTGCGAGACTGAGGATAACCAACCAAATAAAATAATGTCGGTGACTTGGAAGATACTGGGTGCTTGTGAATAGCTTCATTTTGTCCCTTCTAAGCCGGTATTTGAATGCACTGATCTGACGTAGGAAGAGGGCCCAACAATTCAGCAAAGTAGCATACCCTGTACAGCCTACCGCAACTCTCACATTTTCCGACAATAATGCCGGAGAGGGGATACCCTATGACTCCAGATAGGAAGGCGCCTGATCCCTCCACTCCAGCTCCAGTCCCGGGCTCTTAAGAATTGATGATCACTGGTTCCTGCGTCAGGTACCTAAGGTACTACAGATGGAACCTTTTAGGTATACCTACTACTGGACATATGGATGGCGTCAGCATTGTTCAGTTCTGGGAGTTTCTCAGTCGTGATTAATTGACAAAGACGGGGGTCATGTGAATTTAAAGGTCCTACACCTTCTCAGTACAGTATGGTTGGTTATCATTGGAAGGTACAGTATTATTCAGGTTCCTCCATATTCTCTTGGAGTGCTGCCTATTCCTGTTTACTTGCTTAGCACTTTACTTTCATACTCCGCAGAAAAACCAGACATTTCTCCCTGTTAGCCACTGCAGTTCATTTTGCTTCTTCTATTCAAGGTTGTGCGTACGCACAAACTTCCACCTCTATCAACCGAGCCTTCCCTGACCGGAAGTCTCTCAACACAGCCCAAGATTCGCATGGAAATTTGCTACGACCGCACCCGACAATAGTACCTATCATCACCAAGGTACATTTCCAACTGAAGGCTCAGATGCACTGTCATTTATATCTTGTTTTACTTGATTCGGGCTGTAAATTTCCAACATGATATCAGTCTCCCAGCGTTGAATAGTGAATGCTCCGCATTAAAACATCTTTTATCACTGCCATACGGCCAAGGCCAGGAATAGTGATCTACGGTAAAAGTGGGACTATTACTTTGCTTTCAAGACTCTGCGCCTTTTCTTTCTATGTGGACGCACAGGGTACAGCGAGAGATAATATACACTACCAGCCGTAAGCAAGGACAGGAGAGAAAATATGTATAGGCTATGTTCAGATTGAAGAAAACCATGCCTGCCATCCATCAATTCATTGTCCATCCATTAAGTCATCAATAACGCAATAGCAATAATCATCGTCCGAACAAACCCCTTCATTAGATATAGCCAGTGTATAGATCGAAGGCAGAAAAACTGATCCCATCAATGGTGAGCAATAAAAATACGTCGTGAAGTAAGAATAAATATAGGCAAAAACACACAAGAAAAGAAAAGAGACTAGGAAAGATGATGAGACAAAATCACCGGTCAATCCCCAATGAAGCAACTTTACCGGCGAACCTCGCGCCAGCGCTTCCTCTCTTGTGCAGCTTCTCACGCTCCTTGCTATCCAGCGTGCTTGGAGCTTGGTCACTGTTGCCCCCTTGCCCTTTGATAATGGGCAGCGACCCCAACATATCTGCCTTTGAGGTGGTAGGGGCAGGACTACTGAAGTTGGAAAGTTTTGCAGTTCGTTGATGGAGGTACAATCGAGCGGCTGGGGAGAGAGGAATAGGCGGAGGGTGAGAGGGTATTTCCGCACCGTTTTGGACGAGCAATTCAGCGATCGGGAAAGGGATGGCTTTGGCAGACGCGCTTGGTCGAGAGGACGTACTTGACGGGGTAGAGCCGGGGGAGGCAGGGTCTGCCGCGGCTAGCGCGAGAAACACGGCGTGAGTGCTGCGGGAACGATCGGTAATGTTGACGTTGGCCCGGAGGGCGATCCCATAAAGCACACCTTGGATATCGTTTCTCTTGATCGAAGCAAGAAGGGTTTCGTCGGCAGTCGGGAATCTCGACAAGGGGGATGGCAATGCCTGAACGTATGCCTTCTCAACATATTTCGCCGTGATGAACCTCAGTCGCTGTTCTCGGGTCGATGAAGCTATGGGTTTCTGAGACTGGTCAAGCGTGGCCTCCCAGACCATATTACTGACACGGTTCCCAATTTGCAGGAGGATTTCAACGATGTCGTTTGAGAAAGAATGGACATCCAACGTAAGGGAACGGATCTTGGAAATGTGGGTTCCAAGGGACCGATGAATGCCACTGCACTCGATGCACAGCACAATCCCGAGGTTGATTGACACCCACTCGACTTTGGAGGTTGAATTACAGTCTGCACACCAGTGGTTGCCTTGGTCTGCATCGCGAACTGCTTGTAGTAGTTTTGAAGGATTGTCTTCGTATCCTTGCGAGTCGCCGCGTACATAGCTTGGCCGTGCACCTACTGTAGTGCGGCGAGTCACATTGCTAGCGGCCGAAGAGTGCGAATGGTGGGATACAGAGGAGCTTTTCCCCGTTAAGACAGAACCAATGTCACGCCCGATTGATGTGCTACCGGCATCGGCTGACAAAGGTGGGGGAGGATACGTGCTGCGACCTTCCACCGCACTCTGCAAAGCGTTGTTGATCGCCCGGATCCAGTTACCCATATCTTCTTCCGATGTCGCTTGATAAATACGCTTGAACTGAGGTGTGATAACCTCGAAGCAGAATCGTCGTTCTGCGTTTCGGGCTTCTCTTACTGAGGCCATACGCAGATCAATAGGGTCCATATGCAGGTCAAGCTTCTGCTTCCAGTTGCTATACTCTGAAAGCTTTCCCTGGTCTAGAACAATCCAAAATCTGATAGATAAGTCAGTAGCTGCCTGGAGTGTTGCTGGACGGTGAGATATAGTCGTACTTATGCCAAGCTTGTTTATTGATGCCCTTAGGGTCTATGTGGGAACCGGGTCGAGATAATGCCCATAGCAGGCCCTCTTTCCTTTGCTGGCCTGTGTCGGAGTTAGCACATATGATAATTTTTGGCTTGAGCCAAACACTTACCACTCAAATTCACCGAGCCCATGGCAGATATCCCGGCAGGCGGATTAGAAGCCAGCGTCTGTGTAGCCGTAGACGAATTGTGGCTAGCGACACTCCGGAGTTGGGACCCCGTGCTATCTGCACGGCCTAGATCTCCCTCTGACTTCTGGTTCCCATTGCTGCTACCAGGTAATGTCGATACTGCGCTCGAGTTGACCAAAGCATCAGGCTCCAAATACGTATTGCTGCTCTTCTCAAGTGCCCTTCGTTTCTCCTCTCTTTCTGTTCTCTGAAACTGAAACTCCTTGTCTGCCTGCGTCACTTCGTGAATAAGAGCGTCAAGCTGAGGTACCATGTCATCCACGTTTTTGGCGGCAGCAAGGAAGCTCTTCGCTTGGGTGTCCGCATATTTGGTGAGATGAGAGAGAACCTCTTGTTCTTTACGGCCACCGTGGAGATCCTGCATGAAAGAGGAATAATCGAACCGTTTCAGTTCGAAGTTCCGTCGTTTAGCCTGGTACTTGGAGTCACTCTCCGCTCGCTTCTTCTCCTTCAACGAGTCCTGACGTTGCCCAAGATAACGGCCCACGTAGGCGTAATAATCTCTGCTCTCTTCTTCAAACTCCTTCTTCTTCGCCTCGGCTTGTTTGATATCGTTAGTATAGAGTTTTAGCAGCGGCTCAATCACGAGCTTCTGAAGCTGTGCGGCATTAAGCTTTTCGTAATTCAATATCTGCCGCGAAATCTTCTCAAAATAGTGATCTAATGCTGGTTGGATGGCGTTTGAATTGGAAGTGGAAGCTTCACGGAGCGCGGAGAGAAATGCCTCAACGGCTTCGTTGCAGGTTGACTGGGCTTGATACGCAGCCTCGGCCTTCTTCAGCACCTTTTTGATCTTCAAGCGCATGTTTCCGGTCTTTTGTTCTAATGCTTTCATTGTAGCGCGGAATAAAGGACCATCTTCAACAACACTCATATCCTCCCCCTGACGAGAGTGGGGGAGATCTACCTTTACAGGCGGCGCGGCCGTAGAGGTCTGGACTGGCGCAAGAGGTACGTCAACTTCTGTGGGTGTCCCGGGTACAATCTGGATATTAGACGATGCATCTGCGTCGCTAGAATGCGATAGTACAGAATGTGACGAAGGAACGCGGTTGCGCATTGGAATATGGACTTCCAGATTAGGTGGCGAGATCTGCGGACTCAGGAGGGGACGAGCGGTCTGATGTACCCAGAACGAGAAATAAGCGAGAGTATTGAGGCGGTTGGCCCTTTGGTCATAATCCAAGAAGCTGCAGCTATTCCTCCAGCCACCGCCCCTATCTTCCGTAGGCTTCGGGGGCTTCCATTTCCATGACCAATCAAACTGAACTGATGGGCTCCCTCCGGTTGAGAAATCCCCTACCAACTGGACATTCGAATTGTTCTGCAAGTTCGGATTGGCATGAAACTCCCTTGTAACCAGATTATCGAGTTCCTTAGAGTTGGATGCATGTGCAAATGTGAGTCCTGTCAGTACCGTGTCGGCGACCTCGGGCAGAGAAGTCGAAACTCCGTTGAGCGTGGAATTAGTGATATTCCCCGTCTGCGTTTGTCTAAGAATAAAGGTAAATTTGAAAATAAGGTCGTCATCATTGGTCAAGCGCAAGAGGAACGTAGGTGCAGGAGCGGAGGCAGGGGAGTCCGGGTCCTACATTTGCATGATAAAGTGAGCCCACGGGACTTCCCAGTAGCGTTGCTTTTTTGTATTCAACTCACCTGTATATACTCAATTGGGGTGTCATCGCCCGGGTCTCTTTTGGCATTGTATCTGGTTGCGGGAAACGCGTTTGGAACGATGTTCAGCAGTACGCGGCGAGAATTTGATATCGTCACGGATGCGATCGTCACTAGAAATAATGTCAACTGAGATTTACCCGCCACGCGAGCGAGAAGAACGCACATTTGTTCTGATCCTTGAAGTACAGGTTCCCCGAGTCATCAAGACGGCTTCCGACAATCCCCATGGTAGAAAAGCTGAAGCTGCCAAATCACCGCTCGAGAAAGAGAGTCCGGAGGAGAAACCGGGGCAGGTGAAGGTCACCATCGGCGGTCTGCGCGCCTTGAGTTCGGGATAAGGACTGCGCTCGAGTGAGGAAAGCAGTCAAGGCCACCCAACTCAGAACATGAGCGAGTGGCTCGTGATGGTGTAAAGCAAGGGCAGGACGCCGCGGATAACGATCGACCGAGATGGAAGAACGTAGTCGGGGAAGAGGTGGTCGAGCTCAGATAAAACGAGTAGAGTGGGGAAGACGGAGCCACACTACCCAGTGTTTCAGCGTTCTTCTCCCTCAATTTATTTTGCGATCGGACCGTGGTTCGCGGATAGACGCAAATCAATGAGCTTGAGGAGACGAGTAGCAGAAGGCTAGGCGGGTAGTCCAGATATGTAGTCTCTTTGAAGACGAAACAAAGCAGGGTGTTAGGAAGCCGGGCAACAGTGAGCTCAGGTGAGGAAAGCAGGACAGCGAGCCAACCGGTATAAAGGAAGCCGAGGGAGGATTTGAAGTGGTGGTGCAGAAGAATGACAGGAAGAATAAAAGAGAAGAGGAGGAGGAGTTCAAGAGTTGAGATCGAGTTGGAGGGGGTTTACACTTGAGTATTTGAGGAATCTTGTCGTCTATTGCGAATCTACCTACACTCCCCGCCTCCAGATGGGATGATACCTGAAGCGGGATAGCCCAGATGGCTCTTTGGCTAGTGCCACTCATGACTGGGAGAACGATGATTTGAATTAACTATTTCCTGACTCTGAAAGAGCTCATGACGATAAATCTATCCAGAGTATGGCAGTACAGAAGAAGTTCAATTCTGCTTGACCGTGGACCCTGTTGTTGACTCATGTGTTATCAAATAGGCCTTCATCGCCACTACCCGTTATGCGCTTGATGCTTGATCCTGAGCCCAGGGTCGCTTCAGCTACCTACCCAAGTATCTTGGAATTGCAGACAACAAAGCACTCTCGTGACTACTGAAAATTGCCATCAGCAGGTAGATCCAGCTGCCTTGGTCCGATCATCATTTAGGTGTAGTACGCAAGAGGCTAAATATATCTCAAGATCAAGACTGCAATTTTGCCACGTTGGAAATAGTATAAATAGGCTGCGCTTACCTAGAAGCCCTTTACTGATCACCGATGAGCCAACAGCTGACTTGGGAGTACTTTAACAGGAAAAGTCAGACGGTCGAAGTGTCGCAATAGACCCAGCCCTATCTTGCCCAGCTTGGTTTACACCGCAGCCTATAAGAATAGAATCATTATCATTAATTACGACGACAAGAATACTCATCGACTCTATACAAGGAATGTAGTCGACCGAAAAAGCACAGTGCGGCGAGATATAAACCCCCCTTCTAGGAGTGCGAGTGTGGTAATCCAAGCATATCATAGCTCCCTGAGAGCCTCCACAGACCCAAATAAGTTATCAATGTCGTTCATCAAAAGTGCTCGTGGCCCTCTCCTTTTGGGCTCTACCCCCAAAAGGGCGCGGTTGCTTCGTCACTTTCTCCCCTGAACCCTCCGGCAGGTCGTCGGTCGCTTGTGCCCACTTTATCACCTGCCCCTTGACGTCTCGCATAGCGTGCACTTTCTGCGCAAGATCCCCTCTCTTCTTCTGTGCCAAGCCGCTGAGTTCGTCTAGTTCTTCTTCATCAGAGCTCGATATGGACAGCGATGATGAAGTTCTGCTTTTCTGCTGAAGGAATGCCATCTGACCATCCAATCTGCTCTTGAGTTCCCTTTGTTCACTCTTAAGTTTGTTCATTCGTTCTGCGTCAGACTGGCAGTCCAGAGTGGTAATATGAAGCCCCGGGAAGTTGGCCTCGAAGAACTGCTTCAGAAGAGGGAGATATTTGGCGTTCGGACGGTATGTGCCACTGTCATTGTCGATGAATAGCTCGTACTTGCTGGGATCAGTGGATACCTCCATCTCCTCGCCGGTACTGTCGATGACGTACTCGGTGTCTGATCGATTCGAAACCAGTGAAGAGTACCGACGATGGTGCTTGCGCCGGCGAAGGAAAAATTCTCCTGACCAAGCAATATAGACCGCAACATTACTGTGCATTGTGTGTTTGCTTAGCAGATCAATCCCGAATTCTTTACCTGTCTCTGTAAAGCGGAACTGTCCGTCGAGTGTGAGTACATAGGTGAAGATTTTCCCTCCTTCCGCGTAATGCACGAATTCAAGGAACTTTTGTGTGAGTTCCACACATGGTGATTCAAATTGACCGTGTAATGTCGTCCTATCAAAATTATAGATCCTCTCATGCTGGTGGTGGAGCGCTCTGTTGAGTATCCGTCCACGCAAGGTATGTGACGTAAACATCCCCGCTACAAAGGGCCTGAATTCCACATATCGATGATAGAGTTCTGTGGGGACAGGTCCCCTTAACTGTATCTGTATTGCTTGAAAGCTATTGCACTCATTAATCTGGATGGCTCGCGCTTGGAATTCTTCGAGATGGACGTACTTGTACCGATTGATTGTTTTCCTGCCATCCTGGCTTTGGATTGCATCCTTCGTCCCGGTTATTCTTCCAATTAGGGGCGAGAAGTGCTTGAACCAGTAATTAGGACCCAGAGTATATACTTGTGCGCCGTTCGTGCCTGGGGTCTTCCCCAGACATTCAACGCTGATGACTAAGTGTGCATCCGTGTCTAGACGTCGAGAAGCGATAGCGGCGATATTCCCGAACAAGTACACTCGTTTACTGCCAGTGTGTTTCTTTAGTCGGAAGGGCTGGGTTCGAATGGCCGGCCAGTTGGTATTAATTGAATCCACCAAGACGTAGGCATTCCCTAGTTTGTCGTCGTGGTCTGCTGCATCCTCATCGTAGACGCGGCATTTCAGCCGGAATCCGGACTCAGGAATATTGGCAACGATCCATTCGCTCTCCCAGACGGGATCTCGGTTCTTGCGCACAGTTGGGGTTCTGAAAGTAGGGGACGGGTCTTGTTTATGCCTCTGACGGACGTCAACGGTCAAAGTAGCATGGACATATGGGTCAGATGAGAAAGTGCCAAAGTCTGCGCAGGGGAGATTGACTCCGCGATGGAAGGTAAACTTCACAGTGTATCCGGGCGGCGTATAAGGGAATGGGGTGCTATCAAATCCTCCGGCAGGCTGCGACGATTCGGTTTTCGAACCAGTCCTCATTGCGACGGCCTGGTGTTGTAATTTGTCTGCTTTATCAACGAGCTTTGGACCATACTTGTCACCTATATGTTGCGGCCGTACTCGTGACTGTATATCAGCCATTGATGAAGTGGAGGGAGATATTGTTAGGGTCCGTTTTGTCGTTGCCTGGTCAAAGGAGAGCCAAACACCGACGGGAGCTCCCAGTGCTTGGGAAGAGAGCGGAAAGGGACATGAAACAACGGAATTTGAAATATCTTTGAGAGGATAAAAGAGGCACCACGGGCTCACGTTTCCTTTTAAAAGGGGAAGATCCACCCCATTTTGCGCATTATGGGGAGGGGCCGTAGTATGTATGGATGGAGGGATGGGCTGGAGCCTGAAATGACGAACGTCACAAAAGCTCCTCGACGGAAGGCGAAGTCCCACTCAGCCTTAGCGGCCGAAATGCTAAGCTTTTCGCTAATTATTCGCTTTCCATCAATCACATGGCAAACAATATTCCAAGGAACGGTTCAGTCACTCAGAGTCGGTGATGGACTTGGATGCTCCGAGGTCCATTGAGATCCTGAATCATAAAACAGCTTGCATACTAGAAGATGTAAGACTATAGCTCCGCTACTTTCACTCAAAATTATTTACACCCCGAGTTCCCAACTATCAAATCCCCACTTGATCATCCATGGTTATTTCTGTTGCCTAGATTCTGGAGAACAGCCTTGAAAAAAATTAAAGAGAAAAAATAAATGCCGAGTCACCGGGTTGTTCGGGGGGTGGGGCGATCCCAAGGCCTGCCTGATGGTTGACCCTTGCTGGAGACTGTTCGAGGCGAAAATCAAGACTACGATCCCCGGAATAAGAACTGCATATCCTCCGGGGTAAGTTTCTCCAGCGCCTCCCCCTGGTCTTTGTTGATTGTGCCGTTGATCATGTTAGCTTTCTTCTCCTGGAGCATAACGATTCGAGATTCCACCGAGTCTTCAATGCATAGTCGCGTGATAACGCACGGTCGGCGTTGACCGATTCGGTGGCATCGATCGGCGCTCTGCCACTCCGCTGCAGGATTCCACCAGCTGAGGACGTCAATCAGTAAACTGGCCTATCAGACCGAATAACTGGCAGGGGAAACGGAGCCATACGGATCAACGATGAAAACTCTCGACGCCTCGGTCAAGTTCAAGGCCACTCCACCTGCTTTGAGGGAAACAAGGAAGACCTCGACATTCACATTGTTCATGAAGTAGTCAATTGATTTCTGACGCTGCGCAGGTGTCATGGTCCCATCAAGCATGACTGTATTGAAGCCAGCTCGGCGTAGACGCCATTCCACCAGTTGCAACATAGATGTGAATTGAGAGAAAACAATCGATTTTAAAGTCTGCTTCTTGCTCCGGAGTTTGTAGAGTTCGTATATGAGCAGCTCGATTTTCGTGGAGGAAGTCCAGTCCTCCATTCGAATCCTGTTGACGATCGAGTTCTTCTTGATATGTTCTTCGTGTTGCTCCAGGTCCGGTTGCTCCAGGTCAATGGAGAGCGGGATGTGACACCGAGGGCAGTCAACCACGGAATCTGCATCAAACGACCGAATATAGTCCTTGACACAGCGCCGACAAAAGTCGTGGTGACATCGAGACCGTATTGCTTCTTCTGCCGGTTCATCGCATATACTGCATACCAGAACGTTTTGTCCACCTTCCGCGTGCTTCTTCAAGATGAGATCTGGATGATTTGCAACTTGCCGCATTTGCATGATAAGACCGAAAATGTTAGCATAATTGTTCAGCATCACACCTCGGCTCACATAGGTGTCGAATTGCCGAGTGGAGTTTGTCATGATACTTTTTGAGAAATCGCGTTCAATTTCGCCAAAGAATTCATTACGTAGGATCACTCTACATAGCATCAGTAATCAAGTACGCTCAAGGGCATATACTAGGAGTACAGTATGTCGAGGGTACTTACCGCTTTGGTGGAAGCTCCATCGAGGCTGTATGGTCTCGCTTGACTCGTCTTAGCATAATCCGGTCGGTTATCAGACGTAACTTCGCCAACGCACTCTTCCGTGCATCCGGATTATTCTGTTCGGTTACTGTCAAGTGTTAGAGCATCAGAAGAGTAATACCACTCTTTCACTTACTAGGATTCAGTATTTCTTGGTTGAAGACTGATACGTGACTAAATCCACTACATTGAATGAGCATGGGCACTCTACACGGGACAGAAGAGAGAAGGGGGGGTACCTGTGTTTGCATTTGGTGCATCGCTTTTCGGAGTCCTGTGACCAATGAAGCTCTTGACACTTGCACTGCTTACAGAAATAGCAGGCGAAAGGTCGAATTTCTAGAAAGCGAAGAAGCGAGAAGAATTCCCCGATTCGGTTTTGTACAGGAGTACCTGAAAGACACCATTTGTAGTTGGATTTGAGGGCGAAACAGGCACGAGCAACACCCGTTGTGCGTTGCTTCTAAAGTCAGCGTGATGGTGCCTTAAAAAGCGCTTCAGTAGAATAGATACCTTGATGCTGTGAGCCTCGTCTAGGATGAGTCTATGAAAGTGAATCGAATGGATGACGCCTTGCAAGTTGTAAACATCAGCTGTTCCAGCGGGATATATGTTGTTCAACGGACTACTCACTGTCTTCTTTGACGATACCATCATTGCGGTTCCAGCCTTTCCACTCTTTTCGATGTATGGACTCGAGGCCAGAATCTAGCTGCATGTCAGACACACTGGTGTAGAAGGAATAGACAAATATCCATACATGATATCATTATCACATCGTATTTTTCTAGATCTTTCTTCGATAGTGTTTTTACCTTGGGATTGGAGTTGTGGTAGACGAGGACTTTGAGTTGACCCTGTGTATATTCCTGTACCATAGAGTAAGACCAGCGTTCAGGTATTTATTTTGACATCCGAGTTCGACAAACCTTAATCTCGGACTGCCACTGCATCAAAGCAACCGGGGGCACCACGACTAGTGATGGTTTTCCCGCTGGATAGTCCGACATGAGAAGGGACACCGCTTGGATTGTCTTTCCCATACCCATTTCGTCACCCAGTAGCCCGCCTTTGTACTTGGTCTTCTCCTGGCGTGTCATCCAGTTTAGACCCTCAAGCTGAAAGAGTTTGAGCGTCCTTGATATGCCTGCGGGCTGCCTTGCTGGAACAGGTGTGATTGGGGGGTCATTTTTCAGATCGTCCCACATAGTGACAATGCTTGGGTGTTGCTTTTCGAGCTTCTTCCGCTCTTTATAGCCCTGAAATCTTGATCAGTCCAGTATATGGCGATAGTATAGAGCAAGCTTACACGATAGCTCATTCCTGCTGCAAGTGCATTTTCTAGGGCGGATTGAGCGGTTTGCGACCTAGGCCCGGCTCTCCTATTTCTGGAATTGTTGTTATTTCCACCACTGATGCTATTTCCAGCGCTGCTGTTATTTCGAGCACTATTGATTAGAGGGGCTCTCTGCACGATCATTGTTCCTTCGTCTTCGTCGCTCAAAGTGGAAACGGAATCCGCTGAGTCGAAATCGCTTTGATATACATCATCATCACCACTCTCGTCTTCATCGCCGTCGAAGTCGACGCTACGCGAAATTACAGGCCTCCTCGTCCACCGGAGAGAAGTTCTGAGTTTCTTTCGTGGGGCTCTCTGCTCTATGTTCTCCTCGTAGAGCTCATCATCATCGAGTTCCGTCAGAACGCTGTCACCGTCGGCAATACTTCCTGTCTCCACTGAAGTATCAACAGAGATCCTGCGGCGCTTTGAGAAAGTCTGCTGATATTCCTGGAGTTGTAAGGTCCGGGCGAGGGCTGCATCCGCACTCTCAGTCGTGGAACACTCGTCTGTGTGCATCGCTGAGCGTCTCTTCGAACATTTTTGGCCGCCTAACGACATTGTGCTTGAACGTAGCTCCCGAGCTCGTGTAGAAGCGCTGACCCTTTTCTTCGCCCTGCCCATATCTGATTCAGCAGGAGTAGCAACAGCACTCGTTGCTGGAGTATCATATTCAGTAATCCCATCTCCAGATACGTCCTCGGCAGCCACGGAAGAAGAGTACGAGCGGCAAGAGCGCGTTCTTTTCAGCGGAATGGCGACCTCAAGTTTCGGGAACCCACTTACTCCACGAGGTTTTGAGGCACCGGAAGAAGTCAGCTCGTCCTCACTATCTGCAATTTCCGGTCGAAGATCCATTTTTTTGGCATTCGAAGCGGACGGTAACTGTGCTAATCTTGAGGAAGTCCGTGTGGATGAGGAGGCAGACCGAGCACCTGGAGCGGAGGGGGTCTGGGCGGCTTCGGCCAATCTCAAGGACGTACGCCTGGACGGGGGTGGACGCTTGCTATCTGGGACTATAATTCGCAATGTCAGCTTTAGAACCGATAAGGTTTGAATCAAGAGCTTGCAGCAAGACTGGGGCATCTTACTACTGAGCACAGCGGACCCCTGCTTCGTAAATGATGTCTTTCTCGCCATGACGGCCTGGTCGTTGTGAATGGAAGAAAAAAGAGCGGGATAGATGCAGGCTTCGAACAAGCCTTCGATGCGAAACTGCGAAATAACTGTCAAGCCCAAAGTGAGTTTAAGTGATAGCCACTGTAGGTTCCCTTCGCCGCGGAGAGGCAACCTACCTACTAGGTGCAGTAGGTACGGGTTAATAATCAAGACCCATTGGAGATCTGGGAAGAGGAGAAAAGTTTTCCATCCATTTAGTGCTTATTCACACTGCCTTGTTGTCTGCCGCCAAGGGGAAATACGGATTAGCCACCTGCAAGTGATTCGTCGAAAAGATCTCCCAACCTTAGGTTGCCTCGTTGTTCCTGGGAGCGGCTGTGTCTTAAAACACGAGCTCGCCCGGTTTTCCCGCGTTAAGTGGAACGCGAAATCGCCACGAACCCCCGTGGCTCGAGGAATCATCAGTGTTCAACGTGTCTTCGATCTGACCTCAGGCAGTGTCTGTTAGATAAAATGTAAGTGAGAAGACTTCGCTATGCTCAATTCTGATACTGATTATTGCCAGGGCGAACCGAAGGCAAACAAGGAACCAAATTAGGGGGCCGTAAGTTGCTTCGCAAGCTTTGCTACTATCTCAAGGAAAACTGACAATTTATGTATCTAGACATTCTGCGCTTACGGACTTTCTAGCTGTGAGTGGCCAGCAGCTTTTAGAGTGGTATTTTTGTACTTACGTTGACCTTTTCAGTCGAACAACATATCCGCTGCCCAGATTCATGAAGACTATCAGCATAGACTGAGAGAAGCGGAGAACCGGACTACCCAGGGACAGCAAAGTGAGACTGCTGAAAATGACGAGTATGAAGGCAACGTCGGCGAGTCTCCAGAGGAGAAGAAGAAGCGCAAGCGGAAAGAGGCAGCTACCCTTGCGAAAATTAAGCAGAGCAAAGAATTCTCTCGCCGCAAGGCTCGGCGTGTAGGCGAGCCCGATGACGACGATGACTTTATCGCGAGGGATATGATGTATGAAAAGTCTCGGCCAATGCCCGGTCAGTTGGAGAACTGTGAGATATGCAGCAAGCGCTTCACAGTTACTCCCTACAGTAAAACAGGGCCAAATGGGGGTCTTCTCTGCACCAAATGCTCCAAGGAGGTTGCGGACAAGGAAAAGAAATCGCAGCCCAAGAAGAGGGGGCCCAGGACTGGACGACGTCAACATCAAAGTGACCTTCTCGATGGAATTGCCCAAGTTGGAGCTCCGAATTTAGCTGAGATTTGCACGAAGGTATGGCCATGTCATTCTGCTACATTTTGGCGTGCTAATATCTTCTCAGAAAGTCGCTGATAATATCAACGACATCGAAGAGTTTGGAGATTTGCCATGGCAGCTCTTGCGACGACTTAGTCAAATCTTGTCCAAGAGACGGGCTTTGACTCCGAGAACGCTGAATCTATTTCTTCGACCCGACTTAGGGTTTATTGATATCTACGATTCTGGCAGTATGTTCCAAACCTCCTTCGTGGCTTTGTACAGTCTCTAATTACATTCCCCAGAGCTCGAGACCGAGGACTTCCAAAGGATCTTCACGTTCATGCCTGCTCTGACGCATGTCAATCTCCGGTTTGCTGGGCAGTTGAAAGATAGCGTTATAGACTACATGATCGATCGGAATCTCGCTATCAAACACCTACAACTGGATGCTGCAAATCTAGTGACGGATTCGCGTTGGCGACAAGTGTTCCAGAAACTAGGCGGTCAGCTTGAGACTCTACGGCTGTCAAATCTTGACTTTTCCCTTGACGACGAGACCGTCGAAGTCATGTGTAGCTGCTGCAGAGGTCTTCGGCGTCTAAAGCTTACCAACTGTTGGAAGGTGTCAGACCCCTCCCTTCAGGCCATCTCAACGCTATCGTCGCTGGAGCATCTGTCGTTAAGCCCGATTAAGGAAGTGAAGACTGAGACGCTCGTTGAGTTATTGTCCACAATTGGGTCAAACCTGCGAACACTATCATTGAAAAGTTTCTCATTAGCCGACGGCAGGCTACTTGAAGTAGTCCATGACACCTGCAAGCATCTATCGAAGCTTAGGTTTTCCGATAATTCTAGCTGTACCGACAAAGGCTTCGTCAAGCTCTTCGAGAACTGGTCAAACCCTCCTCTGGAAATCATAGACTTTTCCTCCACGCGAGATATCGATAACTCGAATCCTGATGGCCCTCCGGATGCGATTGGTCTCGCGTCAAGTGGGTTCATTGCTCTCATGCGCCACTCCGGTTCCGCGGTCAGAAAGTTGAATATTGCGTCTTGCCGCCATATATCATATGCAGCGTTCGACGAAGTGTTTGCGGAGGGCAAAACTTACCCCAACCTGAAGGAACTAGATGTCTCTTTTCACACTGTTATGGACGACTATCTTGTCGGACGCATTTTTAAGTGTTGCCCAGCCATTCAAAAGATTGTGGCGTTCGCCTGCTTCAATGTGCGAGAAGCTCGAGTTCCCAGGGGAGTGGCGTTAATTGGGGGCTTGCGTGCTCATGATGCTGTTCTTGTTGAGCCCTAAATGGACCCTCCCCGGAGCGCCTCCACGTTCAATCTCTCAAGTCAAGCAATGTCGAGGTGGGACTTGTCTAATTCACGATGACGATTCATGCCTTTCACTTAAAGTTTTAAAAATATAAAATTAAAGTTCTAGAAATATAAAACCATGAGTTTCTATTACAGTGCCTATATCGCCCCCTAAATGGCATCTGAGTTCTGGTTGAACTTGCGAGATAGCCCAAATGATTTTTCTATATATAAGCTTGCTCTCGCGTGGGATGAGTCCACGGTACCTAGCCGGGGCTCATACCCATGGATGCCGCGGCAAAAGCTCAGGGCCAGGACCCTTAGCTGAACGTCAATGCGACGAAATTCGTAAACTGAAGCAGCATTATCTCAGCTAAGCGAGCATTATTAGGCTGCCGGTATATGAATAATACCTTATAGTCGTTAGTGCGAAGCTGGCCGGGAAGATTGAGAAGCTTTTGATGACTGAAACCTATCAGATAGTTTAGGTAAGGTAATAATAGGCAGTTCCTGGCGAGCTCAGAAACGGGGACCTAAGTGTTGCACTACTGTCGTCCAATGGTGGTTGGCGATTCTTCACATGGGCCCCGGGCCCCCGAGGCAGTCCACGCCGTTGGCTAGCGACGACTTACTGTACCTACGTGAGACAAAACCGTCAAAGCCTGGAGCCTGGAGCGGCTAGCCTGCCGCCCGACGAAAAATCCTGATTCTGGATGGTCCGATGCAATGATAAGCAAGGCCTTTTCAGTGAATTGATATCTACAGTGTGAGAGTAGTGGGACTCACTGAGTCACTAGTACTGGGTGGGTGACAAAACTAGGGAGCTACGTACTACTAAGGTAGGTATCTACTATACTATACTATACTACAGTAAAGTTCGGAATCCGTGACTTTGGTAAATACGTACCGTACGTACCTAGGTAGACTTAGTAGACAGGAGGTAGGCCGGCTTGCATAGCGCAAGAGCCTAGAGGGGAGGTCTAGAACAAAGCCTTCTGAGAACTTGTCTAGGGATGAGACGGAGAATAATGATGGTAGGTAGCCACCACGAGTCCAGAGGGCATCTTGAACATTGGAGGCTTGGAGCTGTGAGTGAGTGTAGCCACAGTATTACTCTATTACTTAGTACTAAGTATACCTTCCTGTAATCAGCTTTTTATAGTACACATACAGTAGTCCAGACAAATTTTGGTTGGGGTTCCAGAGTTCCCCTGGCCCGGAACTCTGACTCCCTGGGCATGAGACCTGGCTTGTCAGTTGGTGGCGACGGGATTATTACCTTATTCTTTCATAGTTGATCCAGAACCAATTTTCCAATCAGTACCTTATGACCCTGGTTACTATAGAAAGACACCCGAGTCAATTCCTGATGACCGCTTTCCACCACTTTAACCTTGGTAACTTTTACATAGTAGTTTTTCTCGGCAATCCCTCAGCGACACATTCTGAGTTGCGATACTTTCAAGATTCGAGTCGGCATTGGATGATATGAGATCAGCCGGGAGGGAGCAATGAGAATTTGATATACTACTACTGGCCTGTACACAGTGAAGCTTGAAACCTGAGTTAAGACAATAATTGTGGAGAAGAAGATGGGATTAATCAAGAGTTTCTGAATGTCAAATTATTATTCCCGGACCTGCTACCGCCGAACCGGATGTTCCGCGATGGAGTAAATAACGAACCGAACCTCGAAGATCATGAAGATCAGGATGATAGGTAACTTGCATTGACAACCAATCTGCTGCATATCATAGATACCCAACCCAGCTGCTCGCCCCGGGCAGGTACAAGTGTGAGAGAATTATTAGTATTCTTCTTCTTGAAAGACCGAAGCGGATCCGAAGACGACAATCCCTGACTCCCCGACGGAAATGTTCTGTCGATTCAGATGTCTTTCGGAGTGGCTTCAGGCGCTTCCAACTTCTTCCTCTTTGTTGACTTCCAACGTTGGTACCTACCTACCTATCTGTCTAGAGTCCTAAACTACCTAAGAGTCAGGTCCACGTTCCAGTGTCTTGGTTAAGAGGCTCACACCCGCGCCAGTGCTGTTTTTCTTCTGTCCTCTTCATGCTCTCCTTCTGTTCTGCACCGCAGACAGACAAAATCTCCCTTTCTCAAGAGTCCTCGGTACCTAGGGCCGCGTTTTCTATATTTGGGACTAGTGCAGCTCCACAACTTGGAACTGAACATCGATCGATTAATCCATCCATCCATCATCCCCAAAGGGTCCGCCAGATGAATGACTCCGTCTCTTTTTGATTTCTTCCTCATCTCCTTCTCTCCTTCTCGCCTTTTGAGTTTTCGCTACCTAGTACATATTGGTCTTATATCCCTATCATTGAAACTTTCACGCTCAGTGTCTTCTTTCCTAGTAGCATTGTTTATAATATACCCGTCTGTGTCTTTGGGTTCCGCTTCTTGTCCTTAATTTTCTCACCTACTCCTTCTTCCGCTCCTGTTGCGTCCTACTCGCCCCAACCGCTTCGGCCTCTTACGCCCGCCTTACCCCGTAATCGCTGTTTCGACCGTCGATCTCTCAGGTTGCCTCGCCTGCGAAATAGATGTATAATATCTAATAATCTCAAAATCCCGCTACCCGGTGGTATGTGACCGCCCTGAGCAGCAATCCTCCACGGAGTCAGACGGTGAAGCGGATCTTTGTCCTCCTGACCACCTCGTCAATAGCCTTTTAATAGATACCCCTGAGTGATCGATTTTGCCTACAGTTCGCCTGGCAAATCTCCGCTGCTTCTCTTTTGGTCGACGCCGCCTCTCCATTGCCCAACAAACACAAGCCCCACTCGAGTCGGAATCTGAGCGATTTGAAAGGTCCAGAATTCGCCCATATTATACTTGATTCCCCTCTTCTTCGCCCGACCTATCGTGTATGGTATCGGATAGCGCAAGAGTGGAAGGTTTGGCATTTTTGCCGCCGTAAGGAACTGGGCCAGTCTACCGCTGCTAGCTTTCGAAAGTGACACCGGCGTTGTGACCATTGCGTCTTATACAAATGCCGATCAAGCTCCCCAAAGGTTTCGCTCGGCGCAAGTCGTCAGGAAATGCTCTCGAAGATGTGGAAAATCACCCTCCGTCGTCATTCAGGGTGTTCGAGCGCCCGTCCACGGCGAGGAAATCCCACAGTGATGGCAATATCATAGCAAGGGGTACAGCCAATGGGCACGATGTAATTTCTCTCCGGGATGATGATGAGAATATCTTTGCTGGGTCTGATGGGCCCGCAGTCAGAAACCTGTAAGAAACCCCCTTTTGATTCGCAGTCTATACTTTCCTACTTCCATGGGCGCTAACCGGGCGACTAGTACTGGAGGTAATACAATAATCGGACGTCCAACAACAGGCCAATTCAGCTCATCAACAGGGTACTCTCGTGACGCACCGAGCCATTTTGACTCCCAGTCTCATCATTCTCGGAATCTCCACGATATTCCAGCTCCACCTGTGTCTGGTGCATCCCGCACCGCTGGTCGTACGTTTTCTTTTGGTGGAAAACTCTCAAAAGCAACTGCCCAGGTTCCGCACAGGGCGTCGTCTCCAGATACCACGCGGAGTAGAGCAACTACCAACAGTACGGCGAGCACTGCCACCCCCCCGAAGTTTCTAGATGACGAGTTTCAGATTGGTCGAATGGACGACGATTTTGGAAATATGTTTGACAATATCGGTAAACAGGAGGCGCAGGGTTCGGCTCGAGCCTCTCGAGCCTCGGTAAGGGTGCACTTCTTTACCAGACCTTGATCTATATTTCAGATCATACTAACCGTTGGCTTAGAATTCCTTTGTAGTTCCAGATGCACCCGCAAACTCTGCCAAGCAGGAGGAAAGGGCACCACGGCCGGCACCAATAAACACGGATCGCTCGAAAAAAGTTGACCCGTCACCGTTCTCGTGGGATAGACGTCATTCGAAGGAGGGCCTTCTCAATGGTGTTGACTCGCCGCAAGAGGAATCTGCTGTGCTTCAATCTAATACCGCGGATTCGAGTTCAATGAATCCTCACGGGGCTCTACGGAAATCGCCACCGATGGCCGACGCCGTCCCTATCCATACCACTTCCCATCGCTCTCTGGAGAAGCCAAAGGTGGGAACTGATAAGGGGTTGCGACGGAGCGTCATGTTTTCTACGAAGTGGGACACCACTGCCGTAGAAGACGAAGACGCCAAACTAGTCAGGGCATCAGTTTATTCGAATAAACGGGCTTCGCAAGCTCCTATATCGACTGCTTCATCAATATCTGATTCAGAGGATGACGTTCCGCTGTTTGATGTCAAACATAAGATGCAATTAGAGCCCGCGCAACAGGGACTAGTACCAGCGCCAGAGTCAGCGGAGGATAATCTTCATTCTTCGATAGCAGCCCATGCACAGCTGGCTGCCGAATACGAAAGCAAATCCATGCCGGTCTCTTCTTCAAATAAAGTGATGACACCGTCCCAGTTTGAACATTATCGGCAGCAACAGGAACTGAAAAGCGCAAACAGTGATGCATCTGACTCTGAAGATTCGGCAGGAAGTGACTTCGACGACGAGGATGAAGATGAGAAGAACCGCGAGGCTGAGAAGCAGCGGCGGAAACAGGAGGCTCATATGTCTGTCTATCGGCAACAGATGATGAAAGTGACTGGCCAGCAGTCTCCTTCTCCGTCCCTTCGCCCGGAGGAACGAGCCAGCAATAGTGCCCCGAACCTAGCAAATCTCTCGCTGCATCCTGGTAACGGGTCCGGAGGTGGTAAAAATAGCGAGGAGGACGATGATGAGGAGATTCCTCTAGGTATTTTGGCAGCTCATGGGTTTCCAAACAGGAACCGTCCACCGAGCCGCTTAGTGTCATCAAACTCCATGCAAAACCTTCGTGCGTCGTACCAACCGCCGCATTTGGGATCGGCGGGATCAGACATGGGGGGCAATCGTAGCAGTTTGCCCGTTTTTGCCAGAAATCTCCCGCGAGATCCCTACTTTGGTGCAAGCTTAGTGACTCCTTCGAATAGGGAGTCCCTCGCTCTTGGAGGAGGAGGCTCAGTGTATGGGGGCCCATCAGGAGCTGCTGCAGGACGCTCTTTGACTCCTTCTCTGCCGCCAGGGGGGTTAGTGGGAGTAATTGCTACCGAAGAAAGAGCCAGAGCTATGAGGCGAGGGAGCCCGAACACTCATGCCTTATATGAACACCAGCCCGGATTTGCGGGATCTACGGGCAATGTGAACGGAATCCCCAGGCCTTACACTATGCTCAATATGAACTCGTACGGTCCTTCTAATATCCAGCCGCCAATGTCCGCCACAGAACAAGCCCAAGTACAGCTGTCCCAGCAGATGGGCAACATGATGCAGATGCAGATGCAGTGGATGCAACAAATGATTCAGCTCCAGGGCGGGCAGGTTCCTCCCCAGCAATTTGCCTCGCCTGGAATTCCTTCGGCCCAGGCCGCCAATGCGAACTCGAGGCCATCATCGATGCCCTCAGCTGGCGGAGCATATGCGTCACCCGCCTATGGGATAAACCAAAGGACACTAAGCATGCTCGACCCCAATGTCTCTTCCAGACTGAATACCCCTCCCGCACCATTTTCCACTGCCGGGAACAGGCCAGGCACCCCTGGCGGAGCTGGTTACGCCCCGTCGCTCGCTCCGTCGGAGCGTAGCAATGTGGGACTGGCGCCTCGCTATAGACCGGTATCCACTCTGCCAGCCGAAGCTGAGTCGATGAACTTCCTTCCCCTACCGAAAACATGGAACGATGAGAATCGGAAGTCCGCCGCCGTTATCCCTTATGCCCATGTGAACTCCCCAAACACTACCATCCGCCCTGTGTCCGGTTACAACAGGTCGCTTGCCGCTACGTCTAAACTCAACAGTCAGTTCCAACCCGAAGAAGAAGATGACGAGGAGGGTTGGGCGGAGATGATGAAGAAAAGAGAAAAGAAAAAAAGCCACTGGAAGACCAAAAAGGAAGCGTCGGGCTTTGGAGATTTGTTGAACGCAGTACATTAAAGAGTGCGAGTAGATATTATCGATTTCCCGTTTCCGGCGTTATATGGGACATTGCTGGCTTTCTACACATACGCATATGCTGTTTTTATAATATACCAAGCCATTTCAGGGCCTAGAGATGGGTTCTGATGCCTAGTAAGGGCGGAACATGAGTTTCAAATGCTCTTTTCCTCAGTTTCTTGGGCGTTACCTATTACTGACTACTACTACGTGCTAGTAGTATGTGCTTTCATGGCGGGATGATTATATTTGGGTTCTCGTCGAATTTTCCAGGAAAAACGGTTGATTAGAATGGCTTTGCTCTCAAGGGGACTGCTAAATATATACGTTATCCACGGGTCCATGGATGTACCAAACAAGCACCAGAATCATTAGACTGCGGAAAGCCAAATACTAGTACTCCGTAGCATGCTCAGCGTTTACCAGAACCTAAGGCCCCCTTTAGGACTGGTATCTTGTCCTTCCATGCCTCCATGAGGAATTACAACCTCCAACGGGCTGATTCTCGGATCAACTTAGCCTACTACGGTCTTTCCGGCAAGGGGGTATTCTTTGCAAAAGCCAACGTCGGTGCCATCCCATGTGCGTCGTCAACCAGGTGCTAGTAGCAGGTTGGGTTGTAATATGCTAGATATTGGGAAACTCAGCTTAGCTTGTCTCAGAGTTCCCTCAGTAACCTTAACTGGTTTCTGGTTTGAAACCCCTTGTTAATTATTGGCTTAAGAATGTCATGCATACTTGAATTGAGCCCCGTGATTCCAGTTACAATGCAAAGTGAGGAGACATAATCGTGGATTCTCTCAAGTCTGGAACCCGATCAAAGAACCACAAGTCCGAATCACGTGGACAAAAAGTCACGAGGTGGCCCAGACAGAAGATCTCCATCACATCTCATCCAACGCTAGATGAATGTAGACTACCCTTTTCATCATCTCCAACAACAGCTCTTTCTAGACCACCTTATATTTATATATATATTTTTTTTTTTTTGAACTCGAATCTAGCATACCAGGAGATTGCCAAGAAATCTGCAGTCTCCTCCTCACTTATTATCCCCGCGCGTATCTTATTACTCCTTCAAGCTTCTGATCATTTTATCCATTGGCCCTCAAGATTCGCGGACAACTTGTTACTGTGAAAGGATTACCCCCGGATTTGGATTTCTCGCTCTCGCCCGTGGGTACATAAAAAAAAAGCAAAGAAGAGCTTATTTCTTGGATATCATATTGCTTTTAATATCACCGCATTTTTTGGGAGCTTGATATACTGCTCACCTGCTGATTCTTTTGGATATCTACCTTAAACTTCGGCTTCAACCAAATCCTTTACAGTCAAGATGAACGCCCCAGATAGGTAAGAACATGGTTTTCCTGTTGGTCATCTACCCTGCAACTTCTGTTTGAATCTTGTCTCCCAGTCCCAGCTTTTTTTTTTAAGGTTCTTTGCAAGTATTGCCCAGCAGTGGAAGGTGCAAACAAGAGTCCGGATTGTTCTCTTGTCAGTGCCTGAGGATATCTATCGCCGAGCATGAAATAACATCTTGATCTCTTCCATCAACATTCCCTGCTATCTTCTGATACCTATCTTTGTCCCTTTTGTCTGGCCTCTCTGTTTCACTTCCTGTTTAGATATCAAATCAAAGATGCATCCCGACACAAAGCATAAGGAGCATATCTTCCCGAGGGAAACTATTTTCGCTCGGTCGATGAATGTCAACAGTACCCGCAAAGGCTGCCAGTCATCTGTTGAGGTTTCGCATGATCAGCAGCCTAGGTCTGCTTATTGGCATTTTATCTTGGAATGCGAGTGTCAGTTTGCTCGGAACTTGGCTAACCGCCTTCGATCATAGATACGAGTCGTTCGTCCTTGCCAATGGCGAAAGCAAGGTTGAAATGGAGATTGATACCCGTAAGTCGTTGGAACACCAGCAAGACATCAGAAATGGCTGACTGTCACCTTCAGGCATTCCTTCATCAGCCATCTTTACTTTTAACAAGGAAGATCACACCCTCGGAAATTTGATTCGCTCTCGGCTTATGCAAAGCTCTCACGTACTCTTTGCTGCATACAAGGTAGGTATTCTTTGTCTGCTTGCGCGAATAGTGCGTGTTTAACTCGTAATGATGGTCAGGTCCCCCATCCGCTCGTTCCCAACTTCATACTCCGTGTCCAGACAGACGGCACTATCACCCCAAAGGAAGCAGTAATTACTGCATGCCACGAGCTAGTCCGCGACTTAGGTATCCTGTCTCGTGAGTTCACGAAGGAATACGAATTACGAAAAATGGTGGGAGCTACACAGCAGCAACAGAATGGTGCGACAGACGGACTCTAGCCGACATCTTTTGAAACAAACCCACCCACCCCAAAGAAAAGAAAGCTTGGTCGGCCGTGGTGGTAGGAATGATCCTCTTTCACTTCGATGTGCGCAGCTGGTTATGCGTGCTCTTCTCCATACCTGCGCCGCCTCAATTTTTCTGCATTCTAGCCTTTACTGAGTGAGCTAGATCTCTAATGTCCTATCCTTTGCACTATTTATATGTATGGACACGATGACACGAAAGACAGTCAGTCTCAGCTCTAATAAAATAGAGCTTCTGTGAAATTTTGTAATCTGTGAAGAAAAACAAAACAAAAAACAAATGCTTCTGTTGATCACTGCGCTGTAATATCTTTATGATAAGAGCTCTTGAAGGTGGCTAAGGTTACCCCAGATTCTCTGGGTTCTCTTTCGTCTGCCATTTTGGTCCTGCTGACTCAGTATCCATTTGTGGTTAGCGCGGCTGTCTTTCCCTGAGTGATTCCACGAGGAACCCGCCAGCGTCACCAGAAGCTCCTGAGTCGTCCTCGCCGCTGCCTGCCTGCCCACCATCCCCTCTTCGCCATTCCCCTATTCTGGCAGCCCATTTTGTTTTCTGTTTTGTGCTTCTTTTCTCAGCGGATCCCGCCAATTTTTAGATGCCGATGCTTTCTTACTGATGTACTCATCATCGAATTCATTCCTGGGCGGCGCCAACAGCGCCCGCCCGGGTCAGCAACCGCACGTGCAACAACCCCCGTATGCGCAATTCCCGATGGGCCAGCAACAACCTCAACCTCAACCTCAACAGACGGGGTTTGCTCCTCAGACAACCGGCTATGGACCCCAGCTATCCGGCTTCGGAGGGCCGCAGCTGCAGCCGCAACCAACAGGATTCCCTACCGGACAGCTTCAACCCCAGTATACTGGCTTTCCCGGGGCGCCAGCACAGCCAGTGCAGCCAGTGCAGCAACAACCGCAACCAACGGGGTTTCCTGCAGCATCTCAACAAGCCCAATTTGCCGGATTCCCCTCTCCAAACCAGCCTTCCCAGATCCAAGTTTCGTCGGCCACGAATCTCCCGCTGCGTACCGGACTGCAGACATCTTCAGAGATTGCCAATTCATTTCAACATGGTTCTGGCTCTGCCCCCACGCCGCCGCCTAAGCCTTC
The DNA here is from genome assembly GCA_025688805.1 of Aspergillus egyptiacus. Classification (NCBI taxonomy): domain Eukaryota; kingdom Fungi; phylum Ascomycota; class Eurotiomycetes; order Eurotiales; family Aspergillaceae; genus Aspergillus; species Aspergillus egyptiacus. The sequence goes on along the minus strand of MU628560.1, from coordinate 42,590 downwards.
TGCGGGCAGGATTCCTAACATCCGACTATCTTTTATAACGGCGCAGGATCAAGCGAAGTTTGAGCAGCTGTTCAAGTCCGCTGTCGGAGACAATCAGGCAATGTCTGGTGAGTTGGGAAAACAGGCACCTATAGCTAAATGACGTGTTTTCCTGACAAACATAATCTCATAGGCGAAAAGGCCAAGGAGCTCCTCCTCCGATCGAAGCTTCCCGGGAGTGACCTGTCGAAGATCTGGTGAGTGGGATGATAGTTAATTACCGTTTACATGCTGACGTGAAACTTATATTTTATAGGGTATTGTCAGACACAACTAAATCCGGGCAGCTATTGTTCCCTGAATTTGCCCTTGCCATGTACTTATGCAACCTTAGAATCACGGGGAGGGATATTCCAAGTGCCCTCCCGGATACGATCAAGAACGAGGTCTCGAGCATGGTGGACATCATCTCGTTCCAAGTACCAGATACGCAGCCAGAACCGGTCACCAGAACAAACGTTCCTAGCTTCGACGCACCCTTACTCGAGAACAAATTGGCCCCGCCCGCACCCCAACAGCCACAGCCACAACAGCCCAGCAATTCTCAACTTCTGTCTCAACTCACCGCGCAACCCGCAGGGTTCCCACAATCCGCAGGTCTCCAGACCGGCAATACCTCATTTCCCGGTCAACCTCAAGGTCTTGCTCCACAGATGACGGGATTTCCTGGACAAACTGCGCAGCCGCATCTCCAGCCGTCGCCAATGGGTCTCATGAACAATCCACAGCCGACGGGTTTCAACGGCCTGCGACCTCCAATGCCACCTATGCCGACGGGCTTTGGTTCGGGTCTCAGTCCCTCGCAGACGGGTGGCCTGGTTGCACAGCCCACCGGATTACCGGGCCAATGGGGTTTCGTTAACGCTCCCGCGTCAGGATTGCCTAACATAGAAGCTTTGAAACAGCAGCTTATGCCTCAGCCAGGCCGTGAAGGCGGATTCACGACCGCCGGGCTTTCCGGAAATGCGAATATTCCATGGGCGATCACGAAGGAAGAGAAGAGAATTTATGATGATCTTTTCCGGGCGTGGGACGGCCTGCATAAAGGCTTCATTGGCGGCGATACTGCCATCGAGATCATGGGCCAGAGTGGCTTGGACAGGAAAGACTTGGAGGCTATTTGGACACTCGCCGACCCTCATAACCGTGGCCGGCTCAATATGGATGAGTTTGCTGTGGCAATGCATCTGATCTACAGAAAGCTGAACGGCTATCCGGTCCCCGGCCGTCTACCACCGGAACTCATTCCTCCATCCACAAGAAATCTGAATGATTCGATTGGCACAATCAAGTCGATGCTCTCACAGGATGCTGAACACCGCAAAGCTACTGGTGCATTCCTGCAGCCGCAGAATACCGGAGTGAGCTACCTGAAGGAGCATTCATTCCGAGGTGGGGCAGCCTCTCCCGGATTTGGCCGTAAAGATGCTACATTGTTTAAGAACGACGATGAGGCCGCTGCTGGCTATCGCTCAAGCGCGCGTCGTCGCGTTGGGAACAATGGTCGTACCCCTTCGCCTGCTGCATCGCAGGCATCCGAGGAAGAATTGTCGGTAGAGCAACTAAAGAAGAAAATCCGTGAAAGTCAAATTATGTTGGATGCGGTTGACTTTGAGGATGAGAATCGTGCTGAAGAGGAGGATGCGTTGGACAGGCGTGATCGTCGGGAAGCGGAAAGTCTCATGGATAGGATTCGACGTGTGCAGGACGACATCGATACCCACCCAAACGCGTCGCTTCGTAACCTTGACACTGGGGCTGAGAGGAGGACTCTGCGCCGTCAGCTACAAGCCTACGAAGATCAGGTGCCGCAGGTGGCTTCTGAAGTAAGGCGAGTTGAGCGTGATATTGCTGAGGCTAGACTCGAGTTGTTCCGTCTGAAGGATGCCAAGGCCCATCCTAACAGTGCGCTGAACATAGTTGGTACCGGGCCTGGTGGTGCAGTGACGGAGGCCGATCGAATCAAGGCCCGTGCCCGTGCTAGGATGCAAGCTCGCGCTGCCGAACTTGCCGGAAGGCCTGCTCCTTCTTCACAGGACGACGAGGAATCCGCAACTCGTCGCCTTGAAGGGGAAAATGCCAAGGTTAAGGCAGACAGGGAGAAGAATGATTCTATGACGCGTGATGTGGAGGATAGTGTGAAGGAATTTGCCAGAAGTTTGGAGGATAGCCTCAAAGAGGGCGATGACAGTTCCACACGCGAACATGAAAGGCGCCGGTGGGAAGATGCCCTAGGCGTGGAGGATGTGATTCGTGACTTCATTTACGATTTGAACCGCGGCAGCCGTACTGCGCATATCCGGAAGGAAGAGTAAGCTCCCACTTTTTCACGTTTACTACCCTTCCTCGGTCAACCGCTGTTCCTTCATATAGGGCTTTTTCAATTGACTAACTACCTTTACAGGGATTCGCGAAAAGCTTCCCCTCAGCCAGAGCGGGGTCGGAACGAAGCTAGCACAACTGCCTCACGCCCTTCGCCGCCACCATCTGTGAACTCGACAGGGTCTTTACCCGGCAACGCCCACGAAGACCGTGTTGCAGCAGCAAGGGAACGTGCCCAAAGAAGAATTGCCGATCGAATGGCGGCTGCTGGGCTTAAGCCGCAAAATGATGCCTCGGAAACCCTCCTCCAGCGGCAGGAACGAGAAAAGAGAGAACGAGAGGAGCGGCTAAAGCGTGCAGAGGAGGAAGATGCGAAGAGAGAGCAGGAGAGACAACGTCGCCTCGCCGAGGAACAGCGCCCCGCTCTCGCGCAGACAGCGAAGCTTGCCGGCAAAAAGCCTCCGCCAGCACCGCCTTCACGCAAGGGACGGACAGATAGCACTGGACAGGCCGATGCTAAGAAAACGGAGGAAGAGGCAGCCAAGACTGAGCAGGCAGCCCGCGAGCAGGCACTAAAGGAGGAGCAGCAAGTACAGGAGGAAGAAACAAAACGTCTCGAGTAAGTTTTGCCGACCCGCTCCCATGTGCCTTCGGTTTTATTTACTTTCTTTTACCCCAGGGTCGAGGCCAAGCAACATGAGGACGAATTCGAGAAAGAAAAACAAGCGCAGGAAGAGCGCCTCCGCGCACTCGAGGAACAGGTCAGGCAAGGGAAAATCAAGAAGCAAGAGGAGAAACGCCGAAGAGAGGAAGCCAAGAGGGCTGCGCAGGAACAGGAAGCCAGATTGGCACGTCAAAGAGCCGATCTGGAGGCCGCCAAGGAGCGAGAGAGGCAACTTCAGCTTGAACTCGAGGGCCTAGAGGGGGTGAGTTCGTCAGACGAAGAGGGACCAGTCGATGTTACAGCACTCCAGGACCGCACGGCAACTCCAAACCGGGATCTTTCTGCACAGTCACCCCCAGCACCGGCTCCGCCTGTTCCTCGTACTCCTGTTGCTGCGTCGTCTCCAGCTCCTGAGCCAGAGGGAACGGCCGGAGACAGCTCTCCAGCAAGCAGCCGAGCAGCACCTGCTAGCCTTAGTCCAGAGACTGAATCGAAGAACCCCTACTTTAGGAGAAACCTGGGCCAGTCTCCGGCAGATTATCCAGCTGCAACTTCACCGGATGTTGGCCCCGCTGCTGCCACCCCTAAGTCTGAAGGCCAATCTACTAACCCCTTCCACCGGCTTGTTCAGCAGCAGCAACAGCAGGAGTCTCAGCAATCGGCATTTACAGGCTCCGCACCACTCGCCCGCAAAACTCGTGCACGCCCAGAGGCCGACGATGACTGGTCTGCAGCCGGGTCTGATTTCGAGTCATCCGATGATGAAGACGACCGTGTGGGTGGCGGAAGCGCCAAACAGCTTGCAAGTATTCTCTTTGGTACTATGGCCCCACCACGACCTCTGAGCGCAATGGAAAATCAGTCCCCGTCCAAGTCCCCGACACCAGTGCAAGATAGTGCTCCACCCGTACCGGCAATCCCAGGCGAATTTGAGCCATCACTCCCTGTTCCCGCAGGTGCTCCTCCGCCGCCGCCACCTCCTCCGCCGCCGCCAGCGGGAGCAGCACCTCCAGTCAATAGCTCTGGATCTCCTGCTGCCCCGCCACCTCCGCCTCCGCCTATGGCACCTCCTGGTCCTCCGCCACCTCCTGGTCCTCCGCCGCCCCCCGGCCCTCCCCCTCCTCCTGGAGCCCAAGTAGCACCAGCCGGTGCTCCAGACAGAAGTGCCCTGTTGGCCTCGATTCAGGCAGGCAAAGGACTCCGAAAAGTCCAGACCAATGATCGGAGCAGCAGCACTTCTGCCGGCCGCGTGTTGTGAGCCAAGTTTGGATACCTGGCATAGATTTCTGGCGTCGCACCAGTGCAATGGATGATGCATACTCCTTCTCTGGGCGGGACAACAGTCACAATGTGCATAGTTGTTAAGTCTTGTTAGCTATTGTCTTGATTTACGATTTTCTTCTTCGAAACATATATTATTAAGGTGTATATCACGGAAGGTAGACGGCCTTTAGACCAAGTACAAAGAAACACAGCATTACTGTAATAGCCATTCTCCGTGAAAGCCTTAACCAGAAAGATAGAAAGTGGATGAAACCCTAATCCAAAACCAGAACCAAAAAACCACAAGGCAAAAGCAAGAGAGGTATCTTCAACCAAAAATCATAGACATAGCCTGACATTAACCACAATAATAGGAAAAAGTATGAATAGGATGTCATGAAATGATCTCGGCAAAGACGTTTCCCAAGGTGGTCACACACCAAAGAACGATAAGCCCACAGCCGATCCTCCGGTCCATCCGCCATTTATTCCAGGGGACGACGATCAACAACCCGACGAGGGTAGTTAGGAGGGTAGCACTGCTGATGATGAGGATTTTAGAGACGGAAATGTCGTAGGTGATATCAGCCGTGGCGATGGTGTCGGAGTTCTTATTAGCATGGAGCGTCATGTAGAGGCCGCCGAGGCCAATCCCGAGAAGGATGTTGAGCATAGGCCCGCCAAAGCAGGCGCTCAGGGCCATGACTGGGTACCCCAGGCGGGCGACGGTGATGTTTGCGACAAGGTCGCCGAGAGAATTTCCGACTGCGAAGACGGTGAGGCCGAGAAGGGAGTCGCTGATGTTGAGGATAACGCCTAGAGTTTTAAGGAGGTTGACGACTTCGGTGGCGATGGTTGCGATCCAGAAGATGGCGACAATGAAGCCTAGGAATGCGAGAATTGGGCGCCATGAGCCTGGCGGTTGGCGGACGGAACCATGGACTTGGCGGACGCTGACAAGTAGAGCTCCAAGGCAGACCAGGGAGAAGAGAAGGGCGCAGAGGGTGAGGAAGAGGCAGGTGCGAGCTGTCAGCTCGTCATCTACGGCAGACCAGGCTAGCAGGGCTACGAACTGGGGGCCTGCGAAGACTTGGACGTAGACTAACCAGAGGCACCATTCCCTCGTTGAAGCAGGGGAGTCGACGTGATCTTGCACAACGGGGAGCTCAGAGTCGTAGCGCCGATGCCCAGGACCCGATTGAGATTTGCTATTCCGGCTTGCTGTTATCCGTTCTGCAATGGTCTCTGCATCATGAGCCTGTAGGATTGGGCTCTCCTCTGGCAGCCGCACGATAGGTGTCGCCGATATCGAGCCATCCGCGGATGTCACTATGACGGGTACGGTATCCGATGAAAACTCAGGCGGAGCAGGATCGACTACAGGAATCGTGATAGTGAGGAGAAAAACACTTGGAGCTGCGACAATTCCAAGGATTTTCTCCCAAATCGACTTAGCCTTCCAGTCATATAAAGTCGGAAAGAGTGTTGAGATGATCGACTGCAGGAGATAGCTCGATTGAGGCCACCAGCTAACTGCGGTCATACGCCGACTACTCCTGTCAAAAGCCCCGTCGCCGAAATGCAATGGCTCGGTTGGGCTGAATGGCGCAGGTAGGTGCATACTGGGCGGTCTTGGCGATGGTGACTCAGACGCATCCTGGAAAGGAGGGAAAGGGCTCGGAGGGGAAGCCACTCTGATATCTGGCGACCCTGCAGAGTATTTGGTACCCCTAGGAGATACTTGAAGGGGAGACTTTGAGTTTGAGGTTGTTCCTGAATAGTTCGGAGAGCGGAAAGTATCCGGTGGCGCGAGTAAAGTGGAGTTTTGGGGGCTAGAGCCTGGTCTGGGGCTGGCGCTCCGCGAAGAGTACGCACTCGAAACGGGCGACATCGTCAGTTCGGCGCCAATTTGTGGCTCGAGCGTATGCGAGTCTGCTGTACCCAACCGTTCGTCCACAGAGGGCCTACTGACAGTCAACTGTGGCTGTGGCTGGGTTGCAGCTTCAGGAGGAAATAGGTTAGGATCGAGCTTTAGACCCACAGCGTCGTTTGCAGACACCGCTCGAGTGCGACTAGTTCCGTAGTCAGGGGACAAAAACCCGTTGCCACGAGGTTGGCTGCTTTGAGGGGTGGATGCTATCGAGATGTTGTCCGGCCGTAGGCGATTTCCCTGTGCGCTACCTGGAAGGTCCGAGTACCTCTCAAGGTTGATTGAATGACTCCTATTGTGACTTCTCGAGCGCTGTAGGGAAGAAAGAACAGACTGGAACTCCAGAGCACCGACCAAGCTTGGTCTAATAGGATTCAGGGTATTGCGTCTTCGAGTGGAAGGCCGATATACACGCATATTGTCCCGGATCTCTGCGAGATGCCGGTTGCGGGTCTCATCGTCCTCGTCCGTGTCCCTCCAAGAGGGATACTCGGCGCTTTCCAGAGCGTTAAAATCCTCGGCAGTCGCGCCACGGAGAAGACTGGTCGACTCTGAAGCTAGTCCAGGGTCATCCTCCTCCACCTCTTCGATGTCCAGCTCTTGGTTGTCGGGAATGTGGAAATGCGAGCGTGCAGCCAGGTTCCTCTCCAGAACTCGGCGCCGGCGGACAATGTACCAATGCCAGGTCACGACAAGTACGACATAGAAGCAGTACAATGCAACCATTGTAGCTGATTCCCAAACATGAAGATGGCCATCCGCCACCAGAACCATACTGAAGCTTATCGCAACCACGAAATAGCCGACATCACGTACGAAGCTCCTGCGGGCGACCTTGAATGGGCGCACGAGTGCCATTGAGCCTGCCACAACAGATGTAATGAATCCTGCCGCTCCAATGAGTTCTCCAATAGCCAAGCTGCCACTGTTGGACCTCATGGCGGCGAAAGTGGAGAAAACGTCGGGACTCCCATTGCCGAACGCAAGGAAGGTGACCCCGGTCAAGCTTTCACTGAGGCCGAGCAAACTGGCCAATGTGCTTAAATCGATACACAGGAAGTCGCTAGCGGCAATGCCAATAGTGCTGAAAAGAAGAGATAGCCAAAGGACGATAATAATAAAGGCCACTGGTTTCGTATCCCCAAGAGTGCAATAGTAGAGTTGGAGGTATGAGAAGAAGCCATCTTCCTCGCCGAGGCAGTTCGCACGGACAAAAGTGCATTTATTTTTTGCATTACGGACCAAGCGACACTGGAGACGAAGTTAATAATAATAATTAGCACTTTATATTCCCAAGCTCAAACTGGGCGCGAAATAGTACCTCTGGTCGGTTCTCCCGCTTCGTCAACAGATGGATTGACGGGTCCGGAGCGGTCGAAGAACTGCCCAACCCCCCTAACCCCCAACTGAGAGTCGCGAGAACCGTGAAGATGAGGAGAGACCAGTAGAACGGCCTAACAGAGTACCGATGCTTCCGACGAACCGAAACTCGGGGGAATATGGCCGTCAGTTCTTCGAGCATGTTGGAGGATGCGACGGGATCATCATGGGTTTGGACATCAGGAGGGGAGAAGAATGGCCAAGAAAGGGACCGCAGATTAAAACAAGAAAGAGATCAGTAGGCTGGAATAGTCTCAAGTCTACTCCGTATTAACAGGCAGCTAAGAAACCAGAAATAAGCAGTGGATACCTCAACAATAAATGCAATCGTTGGTAGACTACTCGAGGTAGCAATGTCAGTGATTGGAAGCTGTGATGTCAGTGACGAGGCTGTGGAGGCTGTGCTGCTCAGCCGCCATCATGTACTACCAAGTAGTACATAGTATTACCTAGGTAGCAGTAGGTGGTACTTCCCGTCAGTTATAGTACTGTATCATACAGACTAATAATTTCACAGCAACACAAATGTGGCGCTGTGGCTTGCATACAGTCATGTGACAGTATAATGCCTGAGGTTGCTGCGGCACGACTGAACCACACTTTCTTGTTTGTTGACGCTCTCCTCAACTGGAGATCGATCTCGACAATTTCGCAAGGCACGCCGTCTCAAAAGATCATGATTTCTTTTATTCCCTGTCGTTAATCTACCTGTTGCTTTTCCTTTTCTGATTCGACTACCTCTTAGCTTATTTCTTCGTTGGGAAGAATTACCCTCATCTAAAGCAACTTCCCTTACTCTTACTTGCTGGGGGATAACCATCCGCCATGCCCCGCGTTTCAAAACACCACCGCCGCTCTAATGGCGCGGGCACTCCCCAAAAGAACTCTCCCATGAAGTAAGCCTCACCCATTGCGAAGTCCCATGCAGAGTCGGAACTCCGCTGACGGATTCGTCCAGGATTCCTCTCAACGATGATGTTGGGGAAAAAGCGGCCCGCATGGGGGCCCGACAGGCTCAGCATGACCGCCAGATGGACCAGATCAAAGCCGCCGTAAAGACGCCCATGCCGCCTCGCAGATATACCAATTATGATCGATCGAGTATGAGTCCCTCCACGCCCCAGGGCTCCGGTCACCGCAGACGGGATAGCGACATTCATGGACGCCGGGGGGTCACCCCGATGAAGCGTGTGCCCATCTTAGCGAACTTCGAAGAATGGATGAAAATGGCGACCGACAATAAAATCAACGCCAACAACTCCTGGAACTTTGCGCTGATCGATTATTTCCACGACATGTCCCTCCTGAAGGAAGGAGATAGCGTGAATTTCCAGAAGGCCAGTTGCACACTAGACGGTTGCGTGAAGATTTATACCAGCAGAGTCGACAGTGTGGCTACAGAAACCGGAAAACTTTTGAGTGGTTTGGCGGATAGTAGGGACAAGAAAGCTCGTGAGGCCGAGGCTGAAGGCGAAGGCGCCGAGGACGAGGAGGAAGATGGCGAGGAGGGGGGTAGCAGGAGGTCGCGAAGAAAGGTATGGTGATTAAGAATTGGCTGGACCTTATAGACCCTGTATAACTAACAGGTTCTTTTATGTGCAGCGAGCGCATGAAGCCACACTAGCTCCCTCGTTTGCCTCTCTCCAGTTGAAAAAGTTCGAACTCGAGTTCTCAGTCGATCCGCTGTTTAAGAAGGCGTCCGCGGATTTTGACGAAGGTGGTGCCAAGGGTCTCCTCCTCAACCATTTGTCGATCGACGGACAGGGCCGTATTGTGTTTGACAGTAGCGACGACGCTGCCGAGGCTCCCAAAGAGACGGACGATGCACGAGCCGAGTCCGAAGCCCCCGAACACTCTGACTCTACTCCAAAACCCTTATCGGCCGATCAGGCTCGTGATGATACCTTCGACTCTAACGTTGAAATCGACATTGCCTCGTTAGCAAACAAATTCTTTCCAGACCTAGATCGTCTAGAAGAACAAGATATATGCCCTTCGCTGAAGAACTTTGACTTGGGCGACCCCAGTGGGTCGTTGGATATTCCCCTTTTGAAGGCACCTGAAGAATGGCGGCATGATAAAGGGGATGATGGGCGGCCAGCGACCGATCCATCCGGTATCATGCTAGATGATGACAATGCCGTCGGATTCGATGATGATGACGCCAGCTTGGCTGGGTTCGATCTCGGCGGGGATGCAGGATTTGGCGAAGGTGGTGAGGCGTGGGCTCGCGAGGCCGCCTTGGAGCCTATGCTTAAGGTGCACCGCGTCGATCTAGAAGGTGAGGAGGCTCGGGATGGCGAAGATCTCGACAATGATGACGCATATGCTATATCCCTCAACCACCAACCTGGAAGTCGGGACCATGAAAACATTCTTAGCTACTTTGACAATGCGTTACAAAAGAACTGGGCTGGTCCAGAACATTGGAAAATTCGGCGAATCAAGGAGAGTGCTGCCACAAGCGCTACCAGTGCAGCACCCAAACAGCGAAAAGAAAAGGAGCCATTTGAGATTGATTTCTCTGCTCCCCTTGACCCAGCTGTGGCAGAACTGATCTACACCCCAGCCAGCTCCAACTCCACCATCTCCCTTCCCAAAACTCAATGGAAAACGAAAGGCCGTAACCTGCTCCCGGATGATAAACACTTCAATTCGCGACAGCTGCTCCGTCTCTTCCTCAAGCCGAAAGCGAGAATGGGTTCAAGAAAACTAACAGGGTCGCGAAGCTTCAACCAGCGGCGACAAGAGCAAGCCACTGGCCCCGGCGAGATGGATGAGGCATTCTGGGCAAATCACAAAACGGAAGATAATGCTGCCGACGAGCAGGCTGTCCCTGGCGCATATGATGCCAATTTCTTTGCTGATGATGATGGACTTGCCTTTCCCAATGGCTTTGGTGACGACGATGACGATAACCTTCCATTCGCTGACGCCAGGGAGATGTTGTCTCCTCCGCGTGGCGGAGCTCCCGGTGCATCGGCAGAAGCAGGCGGTGCTACAGGACTCACAGCTCTGTTAAACATGGTCAGCGCAACCCCTGGCGGTTCCGCTCTTCAAAACGGTGCCGGAGGGTTTGGATCACAGCTCGTTACACAAGGCGCCCGAAGAGCACGGCCTGACTACGTTGCATACGCGCGAGTCGCCAAGAAGGTGGATGTCCGCCGACTCAAACATGAGATGTGGAGAGGCATGGGTGAGCGATTGATCTCAGCCATGGACTCTGGTTCTCAAAGCAGTCCTGCGAACCGCGCGCCTGAAGATCCTCACCATGAGACTGATGATGATGGCCCGCCAACGCCGACTCCGAATAAGCGCCCGCGCCTCTCCTCGGACCTGGAAAGTCCCAAAGACGATGCGACATTGCGATTCACTGACATAATGAACTCCCTCAAGACAGTTTACGCTCCAGAAACGCTGCGTGACATCAGTACATCGTACGGCTTCATTTGTTTGCTTCATTTGGCCAACGAGCAAGGCCTCGTCTTACAGAACGACGATGGGACTAACGGTCTAGGATCGGGAAGCCTCGAGGAGATTTTCGTTATGAGGGATGTAAACGCTGTCCTTGATGAGACGGCTGTTTGAGTCTGTATAACACGCAGCCTTCCAACTCACGAATGTACAGTCAATATATCCATTTGCTTCTTTTTGGCCTTCTTTTTTTCAACTTTTTTTGGAGGATTTGCGGGACATGGAGTGTTACGAGAGGTTATATGAGTGACGTCTAGATTACCTTAGGTTCGCACTTGGACCCATGTATCTTGCAGGAGTTTACGGGTTGGTGGTACAGTTTATTCCCGTGTTAACTTTCGGCTCTACTGGCTTGATTTCATTTTGGTTTCAATAATATCCATCTTTCGCTTTTCCATGTAACAATATCTTTCCAGCGGTCAGCTTGGTACCGCTTAGACTATCACTTACATACTTATAAACAGCCAGGTTTAGCTAGGCCGCTAAAGTTCAGGCAACAAAGCATGGACTATCACAATTCCATATAATTGATAGTTTATCTGTTTTGATTGCTGGTAAGGTCGTCTCGAAATTAATGAGCGTTGAGGGCGAAAGGGGAGGGAGAAGAAGTAGATAGCTTCGCAGTAAATCCTGATATTTGACTTGGCTTGAAACCCAACGCTCAGTGGTATAATTTAGTAAACATAAAGCATCAATGTAGAGACAGATATAACATAAAGATCGGATCGAAAGATTGGTTGGTCTGCCAGTCAGTCTCGAATAGAATAACACAAAAACATGTGCGTGATATTAAGTAAATCATCATATATCGGTTGCCCAAGTCCAGCCAGGCCCCATTCACCATCCGGTTTCAGATGTGTCAAAGAATTGGTGTTCCGTAAACTCCATAGATACAAAGTTTCACCTATTTCCAATCTGCATGGTTCCCCGGGGGGTAGTCCAGTCTAGTTCTGCCGGGGACATCTTTTTTTCTTGAGAGCCTTGGGAAATCGCCTGTAGTGTTCGATCGAGAAGTTCTTGAACTCCAACGTGCTAATTACTGGCGGGCACCTTGTGGAAAACTCGGCGTCATTGGACTGGCGTAGGCCCCGGGGATGGGCACGGCCTCGTATGTCCGCTCCCCCGGTGCAGCGCCCATGTGTGACTGCGGGGGAGACGGGGTCGGAGCAGGGGAGGGGAATTCCTCCTGCTCTGTCTTCGGGGTTGCGTGCTGCACACGGATGGGAGGCGGCTGGAGTTGGAAAGTAGGCTGGGGTCTCGTTGGCGAAATGGGAGTTGCGAACTGCGTGGGTGTCGCTTCTCCTTTCTCCGCAGAGGAGTAGGGTTCCTTCATCGTTGTCGAGACCCAGGGGGACTTGGGACTGTAAGGGAAGCCAGGGGTGTTGGGGGCGGACTGAAGTCGGAGCTGGGCTAGATACAAGTCTGATCGAGCTTTGTCTCGACGATCCATGGACTTGGCCAGTTTTCGCTTGGACCAGAATCGGTAAAAGACGACTGCGTAGATGAGGATGATCAAGACCTCAATGACCACCTCAATGACGACGCATACCAATCCCCAATCCTGTTGCAAAGTCAGCCGTTTCCCTGACGGTTGGAAGCATAATCGTGCTCACCTGAAGACGGCACAGAAGCGGGTAGTCAATGTCGTTAGCAAAATTTGTCGCCCTTTGGTTGCCTGTCTTGCACGACCAGCCCCAGAGATCCTGGCCGTTCCCGTTGGACTTTGAGTGCTGGTAGATTGCTCCAACCACAACCCATAGAATAAGCGTGAAACCAAAGAAGCCAACGGAGAAGATGGAGTAGTAGACGGCAACCTTCTCCGCGCGCTTGTGGCCCTTTTTCTTCCATGTCCAAAAGACAACAAGACAGGAAACCAGTGACAGAGCCGCAGTCGCTAGGAGCAAGTACTGCGGCCATGGATTTGTGCCAACAGCCCAGGGTGTGGTGCCGCTCCTTGGAGGCAGATGCTTGGTCGCATGAAAGACGGCCAGAGTTGTGCCCAGAATGGCAAGAATGATGATACTACAACCGAAGCTGACGAAACGAAGGAAAATCTTGGCCACTCTAACTCGTACTTTGATTGCCTGGGTTGGGAGTAGGATTAGTGCTTTGGACATAGCAAATAGACGGTTTTTTTTTTTTTTTTTTTTTTTTTTTTTTTTTTTTTTTTTTTTTTTTTTTTTTTTTTTTTTTTTTTTTTTTTTTTTTTTTTTTTTTCTCTTGCTTTTCTAGATTGAACTCCTCTCGAAACGTCGGACTAAGAGGATTCAAGGTGCGTGCTGGCGTCCCTGGCACTTTCAGAGCGCTCTTTAGGGGTGAAGTCGGGGGCGCATGATGCGACATATGTTGCGCGGGCTCTTGCGCATTCACATATCCGAAACCCACATCAGAGACGTTAGGGGTGTTCTGAGACTGACTCGGGAGGTCTGCAAATGGAGATCTGTTATTCTCTGCTGTTGTAGGCGAGTGAATAGCAGTTGCTTCCGCAAATCGGGCTGATCGAGGGCTCTTGACCGGTGCCACTGTTGGCTCCGAGAAGCCCTTCTGGTCTCCCGCTACCGTATGTTGTGTTGTTGATGCCATTGATCTTTGGTTATTACCAGTAACGAACTCTCTTGGCGAAGTCGGCTCGTAAGTCTGGGGCGAGTTGTTTAGGCTGTCACTGGTGGTAGACATTGGATCTCAGGGCGAGAATCACAATTGACGAGCGGTTTGCAGAGTTAAGCGAGGTATGACGAGAGCCAGCTCTCGACCTTAGGTCAATTTCTGCCCTTTTATCTTCTATCCTCGTTCGGCGGAAGAGCGCTGTACTGGGTACTGAAGCGGAGCGAGCGTATCCAACTTAGGTTATGGCAAGCATCGGGCTGGAAGGTATCAGTAAGGACTCTACAATACCGCCAGATCGAGTACGGCAGGGGAACTTTTGGTCACGAACCTTTCTTGCAATACCCGTAGCCAACTGATTTCTTATTACTAGCCTGTGTTTGTGCTCCTGGAGATAGAGCGAACCTGCGCTGCTAGTACCAAGATACAGGCCAGTGGTCAAACCTAAAAATGAATGTCGCGTTAGGAGCAAGAGGAGAGACGGAGGAGAAGCAACAAAATGCGCAGAGCAGCGTGACTGCAGCGATTATCTATTATTAAGGGCAGTACGGAATAGTCATGGCCTCCCAGCGAGTGGAGATGGCCATCCTCCCGAACAGCATCCCGTCGGCCGTGGAAAAGGCATGTAAGCGCCCAGCAATATGCAGAGAAATCAGGATGCGGGCGACGATTGGGTGAACTCGAGATCGATAGTTGGCCAGGGACACGGCAGGTCGCCAGATAGTCAAACTGGCAGGAGGAGATGGGGTTCCAGCACTATGACTGGACAGCGGGCTCATCACTACAGCAGAAGCCCTGGTCTATATCACAGTGGGGATCCTGGCAGTCACCCAAACTCCATTTAACCTCTCATTGCTCACACTTCTGATGCAGGTCTGTCACTCGAAGAACGAATGAGCGTGGTGGATTGGGTTGTTTGGTGCTTCTGCTTAGCGCCGGGGTTGATCGCCTTCTTCAACCAGCCAACCATATGAGGTGCCGAACCGCTGGCCATTCTTGGAGTCTGGAGGTTGGCGGGGATGGGCCGACCCTTCTTGGAAAAGCGATTCGAGAGAGAAGATTCAAGAAACGCAGATAAATAAAATATTTGAAGACGAAACCTAATGATAGAATTCCAATAATAATACTAAGAGGAACGGACGTCGTCGAGAACGGGTTGAAGTGAGGTCAAGGTACCAAAATAGAGTGAGGTAGCTCGAGTGCAGGCTGAGGTGGAGAGAAGTCAAGTCAGTGGTGCCTTAGGCTTATGGCCAGTCCACATTCTGCCATGTTCTAACCTAAGTTCTAGATATGTTCTAATAATAATAATAAAGAATAAAGATCACCCATCATAGTATTTCCTAGCGGTCTACTAGTAGACCGCACCGTCGGCATCAAGGTCAGTCACTGCCTTAACAATGTTCCAGTGCTGACTTTATACAAATAGCACTACTACTGGATCCGCCCCTTGAACTTTTCTTCACTCATATCATGCGCCCAAAGTCTACAACCTTCCCAAGCCACCCTTGACTGCAACTTGTGCAGAGTTTTATGATGCGCAAGGTCATCCGCTCTGTCTGGAAACCCAGTCTTTTTTGACCTGCTACGGAGTACCATGAATCTGGGATCATTAAAGTACACGGTTTTGCTCCAGCAACGCATCATGGGACGTAGTCCGAGGTCAAGCTCCAATAAATGCTGGAGTAAAGTACCTATTTGGACCGGACCTTCAGAGTATTTGCAAGTATGCATGCTCGTTGAGCCCATTGGGACGAAGACATGAAAGTCACCATATGGTAGGGCAACATGGGATGTTGGTGAAAGATACACTACTACTCTAACAATCTTTGAGAAAATGGCGACAGTATCTTATCTCTGCAACGTGCTCTCCTTACGGAACCAACCCCAAAAGCCTCGGCTTCTCTGCATGGGCTGGCAGCACTTGTTGAGAGTGGTCCAAGGCGCAGCTCAAGGAACCGACCAATGGTCCCGCACACGCCCATAGCCTGGAGTACGAGATTGGCCTGTATACTGGGACCGCAATCGGAAATACTAGGTTCAGAGTAAATACTCGTGCTTTCAGATATATGTTATGGAGTATATCTACAGGGCGATTCCTCTCCCTCTGGCAAGTTCCATCGAAGTATCACAGCGCTTTCTATATGAACTGCAGCATGGTAGATACAAACAAATCGTCTGGTACTTTAAGAGCCTTACCTACTGAGAGATGAAACCGGGTTTAGCAGGGCGTTGCGTATGAAGCGGCGACTCAGCCTTCCAGGCGCCCCGCTCAGCCACCCTTCCTGAAGACCGGCCATGCGTGACTAGAACAGCTCTTCTCCAGGACTGCCGTCCGTCCCCTCTCCAGATTGCCAGCCACATTCCAACTTCCATGTTGCATGTCTTCTTCATCAGGCAATGCGGTGTCTGGTAAGCTGGAGCCTGGACAGGGAGCTTGTTGGTCGGGCCCGATAAGCATTTGATAACTCTGCCTGACACGACCCGTCGTTAACAGTCGAAAAACCAGTGATAATAATAGCGTGTAATGAAGCGAACCCTGTGGGCTACAATAATAATAATATATCATACAAGTTCCTAGTACAACATTGTAGTCTCATCCAACTTGTTCATCATTTCATCTGCGGCCAAAACTTAGTTCCCGCCTGGGTATTAACATTTCGGTAATTTACACGGAAGGCAAGGTTTAACTTGGGCAGAGCCGCGTGAAAAACAGTCATGACATGTATTGGCCCAGTCACCAGCCAGTCTTCATGTTTCAAGGTTCGATCGATGGAAGTTCGAAACTACCTACTCCAAAGCCAACTGGAACCTATTTCTCCATCATCTTTCTTCCCTTTTGCTCCTTTGTTTTTGTGCACATGAGCTTGCTTTTCTGCTACTGCTGACCTTGATTGATATCCCTGACTTGCACCCATTCATTTTCTTTACATTTTCTTTTCTTTTCCTAAACATCTTGTGCCAAATATCATATTGCACCTTGGAGGAAACGCCATCTACCCGCAAATTACCCGACAGACCTCGATCCAAACAGTCCGGTTCGGCCTTGCTACCTTGTCATCGCAGTTGGTTACCAATCGATGCCTTTCAACCAGAAAGCAGTTCGAGCTCCTGTCCATCATCTTGCGTCTTTCCTTCCTCCCTGGATACTGTAAATCTTCCCTCCTGTCTCTTCTCGGTCTCCCCACGGCTCTGTCCACCTCACAGGCACACCCGTACATCTTTGTCCTCTTTCACAGATTCTCCAAGTTCCTCGACCCTCGTCTTTCTCTACTGCTTCGGAAGTTGCCCACAGTTTTGTTGCTCAAACATTGACGTCGTCCTCGCGACGGGTGTTTGACTATAAAGTATCAGTTGTCTGCGGCCGGGGTCGTGGCTTTTACCACCTCTGCAACCTAGCTGAGCGTCTCGAGTTCGCCGCACACTCGCCACGGATTCCAGAAGTATTTCCACCCGATGGGTTGAACCCACAATAACGCTCCAGGAGGGAAAGCATTCGATCCTGTTGGCGAGGCTGATCCGCTATTTTTACTTCGCTGCGAGACCCATTCTTTTGATTTTGGGTCTCAACTGTCTTAACCGTGTAGACGTTGCGAAGGCTGAACACACCCCCGTCAGCTTGCGCCACACTCGGGTTCTGGTGAGCGCCCCACGCGACAGCGCCTCTCTGATGCACCTCCCGCTCCATCCATTATTCCCCTTGGCTTCCTTCTCAAGTTACTTTACATTCGTCTTTTTTTTTAATCCTCGCTGGTTTCCCAGCCCTTATGTCCTGAGCCCGCAACCATCTAACGAATCCCGATCGACCGACTCCGTGCCGCTAACATGTCTATTGTCCACCCAGCTTCTCCATATCCTCAACAACCTTTCCAAAGATCCCTCAAGCCCTCGTTACCCATGGCCGCATTGATGCAAGCGAACAACGATCCCGTCGCCATTTCCAATCCTTTGCCCGCAACGTCGAATCCGATCACCTCGAGCGCCTCTGAACCTGTTGCCTTTTTGAAACCATCAAAGCAAGATTCGAACCTTACGTCCATTGCTAGCGCTGGGCTGAACGTCACACGGTCGAAAGAGTCTCCACCTGCAATGTCAACACATGCGCAGAGCCAAGGCGCTGCGGAGCGTCCGCTCGACGCCCCCAAAGAACCGGAGCAGAACAGCTCGCAAGTAGCGCGCGAAGCCCTCGGTGCTAGCGAAAAGCAACAATCTGGGTCTATCAGCAACTCCGTGTCCATGCACGATCATATGCACGTGGACTCTCATCCTATCTCCGGCGATGCACACGAGTCGGCTTTCAATACCACGGACAATAACGCATCCTTGATGAACAGCTCAACTGTAGCGAGTCCTGGGCCGATAGATGACTCTGTTTCTCAGGATGGCGATCGTCCGCGTCACCGCGGTGACAGTGATTTACCGCAAGACAGTAACAAGGCTTTCTCGTACCCGATGCCTAACTTTACTGACCCGCGGCGTGGCCTGAGCTTACCCAGCTCTGGTCTCAACAAGTCTGGTCCAAGATCACCGTCGGCCAAGAAACACCGTTGTCCATATTGCGCGACCGAGTTCACAAGACATCACAATCTCAAAAGTCACCTACTCACGCATAGCCAAGAGAAACCATTCGCATGCACGACCTGCCAGTCGCGCTTCCGGCGACTCCATGACCTTAAACGGCACACGAAGCTTCACACCGGTGAGAGGCCTCATATCTGCCCAAAATGCGGGCGCAGATTTGCTCGTGGTGACGCTCTTGCCCGCCACAACAAGGGCCAGGGCGGCTGCGCTGGACGTAGAGCAAGCATGGGAAGCTACGCGCCCGAAGACGAATACGGCGACGCCACCGCCGCAGGTGCAGAAGATGCCATGGATGGGCTCGTCTACGCCGAGCCGGAGCGCATGGACGAGGAAGACGAGCGACGATTTAACATGCCCGGCATTAAGAAGCACGACGTGCCGGCGGATTCTATTGCCCGTTCCGACAGTGTGAGCAGTTACCAACCGCGCCAGCCCAGCACATACCCCCCGATCGCTGCAAGCAGACCCTCCCCTGGTGGACTCTTCCCTCCTCCCACAAGTCATGGCGGCTCTAGCGGCTCCCCGTCTCCAGTGCCACAGCACGGCAATCTGACCTTCCCTCCCACAACCCAATCCTCCGCGGCCTCTGTATTTGCGCCTCCCAACATGACCGAAAGTCCGAAACCACTCTCACCGAATACTCTGCCGTCGCACCAATTGGGTCATGCGCCAGAAAATAATGTGCAGCTTCACCATCGTCCTCACTCTCCCGGCATCACACACTCGTTCTCGCAGCAACCATATGCGCGGGCGGGCTCCTCTCAGGCATCTCTCTCCAATCATTCAGCTCCCAGTCTGGGTCTCCCACCGCCGCAGCCTGGCGCGCCTCAACTTCCCCCGCCACCTGGTCTAGGTTCGTCGGAACCTCGCTTTTCTCTTCACTCGCAGAGCTCAGTCCAACCGTCCGCAACTGCCGCCAAGCATACCCCAACGCATAGCCATTCGAGTAACCACGGTGGGCCGCTCACTGGAAAGACGATTCCTGAAACAGTCTCCGCCAATAACGCGCATCTTTCTCATGATGCGAGTCTACTGGATCAGCAGCGAGATCGAGATGATAAGATCTGGTCATATATTCGTTCAGTCCATGAGGAGCTGAGCGGGCTCAGGGCGGAGGTAGCTGCTCTTCGAGCACAGATGGCATCATCAAGTGCAAATGTGCTGTCTACGCCTAGTTCTGGTGCTACACAGCCTCCTGTCGAGGCGGGCACTGCAAATGCGGCGCAACGGTGAATTCAGTGCTCCTATGCTCGCCTGGTTTGCGTCTGGCTCTGTCGTGTATAGCAACTATCGTATCCTTTAATGGCGTCTTACAAGGTATTTGTTTCAATTTAATAGCTTCTAAACGGCCTCTAGTTTCTTTGTGCCTTGGTGTCTGCTTTCTACATGGATTCTTTCGCACTCTTATATTTATGCCCTTGATGACATGATTCTACTGTCAATGGAGGTTTTCGTTCCTTTTCCTTTGACCGCTTATACCTACAAGCTTTCTGGCCCTTTTTTTCATTGTCCGCGGTGTAATCGTTGGGGGAAGGAGGAGGCGAGAGGAGGTTGGTTCTGTTTTTCCTGCGCCTTTCGTGGATTGTGATATTATCTTTTTTTTTATATCGTCACATCAGCCTCGCCGCAGGTTTGTACACTGCCCTCGAGCAAGAGAGCAGGCGTTCAGTGGGCAAAATCTTGCTGGTGAGGCGGTGGAACTGTCAATGGTATGTATCATTTCTGATAATATGATACTACAATGCCAGATGTAATAACTTGACTCGAATATTATTATTATTATTATTATTATTATTATTATTATTATTATTATTATTATTATTATTATTATTATTATTATTATTATTATTATTATTATTATTGACCGATTGTTCAGTCAAACTAAGTTCCGGATATCCTCCGGGAAGTTTGGGTGGGGAAGCAGTGCGGGAATGTGGGAATTCCTTCTTAGAGATGGAGTCTTAGTCTTAGTAGCAACAAAGTTACCAAGGCAGTAAGACAACGGCAGTTTCTCGATAGATCTAGAATATCGGCCCCCTGCAAGATTTCAATATGGCCGGGATCGCGACCGAGCAGAATAGAAACAAACTGGAAGTTCCATGCCAGTCAAAATCAAGGATTCGACAACTTGGCAATCCAGTGGTAACCCATCTTCCACTCCCACCTCAGTTTCTAGGCTGGTCTGCCAGCTTCAGTAATGACGTATCGATGAGTGCCGACACTTCACCACTGCATCGTTTTTTTCCCTCCACCTGCCTAGCCTAAACCACCTACATATCTACATGTCCAGTTTCCTCGCTCTCCAACAACCGCGACCGCCCCTAACGCCCTCTTCTTCTCTTGTCTTGTACACTACTTACAGTCTTCCAAGGGGACGTCCGGTGCTTTCTTTTTCTTCTTCCTTGATCTTCTTGATTGCCCCTCCTCGTCTGTCAATATGACGGTTTACATAGCTTCATTGTAAGAACCTGCCCGGCCCCCCGCCATTGCCTACCAGCTGGCTTCACATGCTAACTCGGACAGGTTCCTCCCGTACACAGTCAGCTTTCGCCCGCCAAATTCCCCTCCAGAAACTGGGCCAGCCCCGCTGGAGAAGAAGCTATCGGACTCATTGTCCACTACCCCCAACCCTGCAGTGAGCTTGTTTGAGAAGCACAATGAGCCTGCCAATGTTGGTCTCACTCCGGGCGCGACCACGGACCATGAACGCATCTTCACTGCCGACCTGAGGGAGGCTAACACGGACCAGTCCGAATATCCTTTTCCCAAGTCCGGCACTTATGACCCCGAACATCTGACGGAGAGTGAAGCCCACTCGCCCGCCTGGGGAGTCAGAACTGCATTGAACCAGCCCAAGCCGCAGTCGGCATTTTTGGCATCCCCCTCCATCCTCAGGCACCAGGAGCCTTTGACCCCGACAGAGGCACCTCCTGCTAAGGAAACGAAACCGGCCTGGCAGCCTTCGGCCAAACACAGGCGGAAACCTTCCAGCCGTGGGCATACCAGGAAGCCCTCCTTCTCGGAGACTGAGTGGACAATCACAACGGCAGAGCAGGGCAATGGTGGCTTGCGCAATGCCGTGCGGTCCGCGGCTGACAGTGGGCAACTAGAAGACAAAGTATGGGTAGGTACGCTTGGTATGCCAACTGATGCGTTGACCGAGGCGACAAAGAGCTCCATTTCCGAAAAGCTGGAGGGCGAGTATGATTGCCTGACGGTTGACGTCAGTGACAGTGACTTCGACGGTCATTATACCCACTTCTGCAAGACCATCCTCTGGCCTGTGTTCCACTACCAGATTCCGGACAACCCCAAGAGCAAAGCTTACGAGGATCATTCGTGGGTCTACTATCTCAAACTCAACCAGGCGTTTGCGGAGCGCATTGCGCGCAACTGGAGGCGAGGGGATACCGTCTGGGTTCAGGACTACCACCTACTTCTAGTCCCAGCAATGCTGCGCAAGCTCCTTCCGGATGCACAGATCGGTTTCTTCCTCCACGTTGCTTTCCCGTCCTCCGAAGTGTTCCGGTGCCTCGCGCCGCGTAAGGAGCTCCTCGAGGGTATGCTCGGGGCAAACCTTGTTGGCTTCCAGACGGAGGAGTACTGCCGGCATTTCCTTCAAACATGCAGCCGGATCCTCAGTGTTGAAGCTACCAATGAGGGGCTTCAGCTGGAGGACCGGTTTGTGAACGTAGCCAAGTTCCCGATTGGTATCGACCCGCTATCATGGGATAAACGGCGAAAAGCGGCAGATGTCGAACAGTGGATCAAGACCATCTCAGAACGCTACGCGGGTAAGCGGCTCATCGTGGCTCGCGACAAGATCGACCAGGTGCGCGGTATCCGGCAGAAACTGCTGAGCTACGAGCTTTTCCTCAACACCTATCCCGAATGGGCGGAAAAGGTCGTCCTGATCCAAGTGGCTACCAGCACCACGGAGCAGCCAGAGCTTGAGGCCATGATTTCTGACATCGTCATGCGGATCAATTCGACGCACTCCACGCTTGCTCACCAGCCTCTGGTTTTCCTAAAGCAAGACCTGGCTTTCCCGCAGTATCTCGCTTTGATTTCCGTGGCGGACGCGATGATGATTACCAGTCTACGCGAAGGTATGAATCTGACTAGCCACGAGTTCGTGTACTGCCAGGATGGAAAGTATGGTGCGCAAAAGTACGGATCGTTGATCCTCAGTGAATTTACCGGAAGTGCGTCCGTATTTGGCACCCACGCGCTGCTCGTCAACCCGTGGGACTACCACCAGTGTGCGGACGCAATTCACACAGCTCTCTCTCGCAGCGAAGACGAGCGCCAGAGGGTGTGGACCCAGCTTCACCAGGCGGTGCTTCAGAATTCGACCTCCAACTGGGTGAAGTCGTTCAGTGAGACTTTGACCCGTGTCTGGAACGAACAGTCGTCCCGTGAAATTATGGCTGTGCCCCGGCTTTCCATGAACAAGCTTGAAGAACGATACCGTCAAGCAAATAGGCGACTCATCATTCTAGATTATGAGGGCACGCTGGCCTCTTGGGGCTCTCCGAAGAGTATTATCATCACCACGCCACAGCGAGCCATCACGACACTGTCTGACCTGACCGAGGACCCGAAGAATGTGGTATACATAATGAGCGCGCGCATGCCTGAAGAACTGGAGCGTCTCTTCCGAATGGTATCGGGGATTGGATTGATCGCAGAGAACGGTTGCTTCGTCCGCGAGCCATACTCAGAGACGTGGTCCAAGCTGACAAACCAGGTGCAGACCAATGCCTGGAAAACCGCAGTGAAGCAGATCCTCGAGTACTATCAGCAGCGCACGGAGGGCAGCTGGGTCGAACAGAGGCACTGCTCGCTTGTCTTTCATTATGAGGAGGCAGAGGATCAACCAGCAGCGTGCCGTTTGGCGTCAGAGTGTGCGGATCACATCAACGACGCCTGCTCCAACCAAGGCGTTCACGCTGTCCTTGTCGAGGGCGTACTTATAGTTGAAGCAACGAATACGAACAAGGCATCGGCAGCGGAACTTGCCTGGCGAACTTGCATGGAGAAAGGAGAGGAGGCCGGCCGACCAGACTTCCTGCTCGCCATTGGCGACAGCCGTGATGACGAGCCGGTCTTCCGGTGGGCCAACAAGCTGGAGAGCGCGCATGCAGTCAGCTACGCGATGACAGTTACATTGGGATCTAGGAGCACTGAAGCGCGGGCCACCTTGACCCAGGGAGTTGCAGGTAAGGTCCCTTGTCCTGACGGTTTGTTGGACCATGTGCTAACGAAAGTATAGGGGTTTTAACTTGTCTGGAGAGATTGGCGAAAACCTCGACCGGTCGGGGTATTTCGGTGTAGATGAACGAGAAACAACGAAGCCTAATCCTCTTCTACCTATCATTAATGATCACCTTAATGTATTATGAAACAACTTTGCAACTGACATTTCGAAATGGAGTAACCGAGAGAACCCACGGGGCAAGGTCGGCGGCAGCAGACGAGCCGAGGTCTGTCAAATATAAATACTGGACATAAGAAGTAATTACCTAGAGGAATTAAATTAATCTCACTTGTTAGAGCCCTTTTGCATCCCTCTTGAAAGCCTTCCTACTGTTTGACATTATTCTATTATTACCATCTGTTAAATCCCATTCATTTCGCTTAGCCCTCCGTTTCTCTCAAAATGACAACCACAAACCCCCACGGGCCTGACTTTGAAAAGGCCATCACCATAACGCCGCTCGGCAACAACCGCTACTCCGCATTTCTCCAAACCTCCTTCTGCATCGGCACTGGTACCCTCCCCCACCCTTTTCTCATGGAGGAAAAATATATATATAAATTCTCTGAATTTTAATGCTTACTGATGGTAATTACGTAGTGCCCCATGGCGGCTACACAAGCGCAGTCCTCTACCGCCTCGCCTTGGTCCACTTCGCAACCGCCCACGAGAGCTTGTACCATGGCGAACCGGCGACGCCGATATCAATGCACCTGAGCTTCCTACGGCGCACAGCCGCCGGTCCGGCTTTACTCCGCGTGCAGGACTCAAAACTGGGGAAGAGAACGAGCTCGGTGCACGTGGAGCTCCTCCAGAGCAAGGATCCGCACAAGTCCACGGCGGCATCCGGCGAAGACGGAATGGAGGTGAAAGTCGCCGGGTATATCACCGTCAGCCCCGCGAGCGCGGAGGTGGGAGTGTCATCCAAGACCGCGTGGGAGCTATACCCGAAGCCTGCTGAAGGCGGGCTCGCTGGTGGGAAGGTGGATTTGCAGCGGTTAGCGGGGAGCGGGGAGGACGGGGCGTGGAAGAAGCTCGAGCCGGCGTTCTCTGAGTTCCGCAAGGCGACGACGCAGGTTGAGCTGTTTGGCGTGGACCGGGCAGCGCGGAAGAACGGGATCGTGGACCAGTGGGCGAGGCTTCAGCCCGAGGGGTCGGTGACGAGGTGGAGTAATGAGGCGGTGGTGTTCCTGGCGGATATGTTTCCCATGGCGCTGGATGGGCTGGATACGATGGCGGACGGCGGCAGTAAAAGGGACGGCGGGTTTCCGAGCGCCAAGTACTGGTTTCCGACTGTGACGCTGAGTATCGATTTCAAGAAGCGGTTGCCCGGGGACGGGGAGGAGTGGTTGTACAGTCGGATCGTGACGAAGGAGGTACGCGACGGGAGGACGGATTTGGACGTGGTGATTCTGGACGAGAAGGGGGAGATTGTTGCGTTGAGTACGCAGGTTGGCTTGGTGGTGAGTGCTAGTCGGAATATTGGGGGAAGGGCGAAGATGTAAGGGGAGATATATCTCTATTAATTTGTTTTCTGAATATACAGTAGAGAGTATAGAGTTAGTAGTAGATCTAGTTAGGTATAGGTTATTACATCTCTATATATTATATATACATAAACAGTCCAGTTTCTATATAACACTCTTGGGAGAAGTCAACAACCAGAATGCAGCAGCATCAACCATGATCTCCCCTCCTTGAACAACCTGCGCTCTGACCCAGACCTTCCTCCCCGATTTCGCAAGCACAGCAACCCTGACCTCGATACTTCCAGGGACCTTCACGGGCTGTTTGTACCTCACGTCCAACTGCGAGGTAAACATCTTCGACCGAATCCTGCCCCCGGCCGTATCATGTCCATCCGCCTTGTTCCTCCCCGTGGATTTGGAAGAACCGGTCTGCGCATGACCCTCTCCCGCCTCGGGCGCATAGAGAGTCACACCAAGACTCATCGCCTCATCAATGACAGTGGCCAGAACCCCTCCATGCGCTGTATCAGGATGTCCGCAAACCCCGGGACTGGCCAGTTGCAGAACCATGACGAGATCGGCGCCTGGGAGGGGGATTGGGGCTGGTGGCGCGGTGGGCGACGGCCATGAGGGAAGCTGGGAGGGGAGCGGAGACTGGAGATCGCGGAGCTTATAAGTGGTCACGGTTGGGATTGTGATCGGGGACGAGAGGGTTTGCGCGAAAAAGCCATCTTCGCTGGTGGCTGGTTTGGGTCTGCGGGAGTAGGTTGGGATTGGAATGTAACCGAGGCGGGGATAGTCTTGCATATTTGGGCTTTCGATACTCCGGATATGAATGTTATTGGGGTATTATTATTGGTTTTGGAGATGATTTGTCTTTTTAGATTAAGTTTCAAGAGATGTATCATGTTAGAACTACTAGACTGCCTTTTAAAGATTTTAAGGTACAAATAATAATGATAATGACAATGTCTAATAAGTGGTCTCGAGGCATAATGGAGAAACGGATGTGGGGACCTCGGCTACCAGGAACTACAGTGGTAATAATGATAGTAATAATTATTATTTACTATGGAGTAATTATGACTATACTTTAGTAGTATGTATCTGACTGTATTATTATTGTTATGATTATAATTCTTCTAGAAGGTCATAACCAAGGTTACCTAGACACTGGCAGATATGTACTGATCAAGTTATCAGCTGCATGAAGAAGCTAGTTTAGTCTGGTTTCTGGATTCCGTGCCTTCCTTGGATTCGGCCAGGAACTTAACTTGCGAGATTAACTCTGCTGCTCGGACTATTTATTTATTAATTGTTGCTCTATTTATCCTGTGTTTACCCCTTGATCATTCATTCCTCTTCTCTCTTCGTAGTTCGACGCGTCAACTTCCCAATAATTCTTCTGCAGGCAGAGTTATACTGCCAATTCTCGCTTACGACCCATAATCATCATCATCACCATCATCATCATCATCATCGGCAAAATGATCTACACTACGATCTTCCTCTCGCTGGCCGCCCAGGTCCTCGCCCAGTCTAACTGGACTTTGCCTGCCGGCTTCGATCTGAACCAGGTCGACAGTCAGACCAAATGTATGGAGTCACCTCTTTTCGTCTATTACTACTACCACCACCACTACTACTACTACTACTATTATTATTATCTCTCACGAGCAGTGATGTGCTAACATGAATACAGCCGCCTGGTGTCTGGGACAACGCAATGCCTGCCCTAAGATCTGCGGTGGTTCCGCAAGTATCAACCGTTGCGACGATGTATGTTCATCTAACCTTAGATCTACTTCTGAGAGGTCCATATCTCGCTAATATAACCAACAACAGGACACCCTCGACTTTGACTGCACATGCTCCAACGGTACTGCGGCCAGTGTAGAGCTGTACAAGGAAACTGTCCCCTTCTATGTCTGCGAGGAGAACTTCGCCCAGTGCATCAGTCGCTCTAATTCTCTGGACGGCGACGAAGAATGCAAGGCCGGCCGTGAGCAGTGTGGCTCGTTGAATGCTTCCGCGCCCAGCACCACCTCGACTTCGACCACTTCGACCACTCTGCCCACTGAGACCGGATCCTCCACCAACGATGAGAGCCAGTCGGAGACTACCCCTACGCCCACTGGATCGGCTGAAGACAACACTCCGACTGACGGAGCGATGCGTCTGATGCAGAACTATGGTTTGGCTGGCTTTGCGACCGTCATGGTTGCTGCTTTTGCGATGTTGTAGAAGCGAGCTGAGTGGGGAAGCTAGTAGCTGGTCAAGAAGCTGTTAATCAAGGGTGTTGGCGAGATTGAGATTGGTCATGACAATGATAATGAACTATAATATCTTTTCTTTTCTTTTTCTTTTTTTCTCCCTGGAGTGCAGAGCCTGAAGAAACACCATGCGAGTTGTTGATGTTAGTTGTAGATCATATAGCGACCAGCCTGGAATGCCAAGACTCGATCCCACAGAAATTTCTCCACCGCCAAAATCAAATCATCTCAACTCGAATTCAGACACGAAGCAAAACTTCCTCCCAACAACCGTCGCCATGCCTGCTCCTTCAACCACCCTCTTGATTGAGGGCACTTTCTCCGAACTCGCCGAGGAATTCGCTGCCTACCTCGACGCCCTTAAGTCCGACGAGGCCAGCATCCAGAACGAGCTCACCCCGCTGCTGCAACCCCTCCGTGAGCAGGAACAGAATGATACCCAGATCGATCAAAGCAAGCGGGATGAGGTGCTGAAGACATTGGTTGCGGCCGCCGAGGTGCTCAACTCGGCGCCGGAGAAGGGTGCGCACCTCTTCGAGTTACTTTTCGATGATGGAAGTAAAACTGATTTGGTTCTGAGTAGAAATCACACCCGCCTATAACCTCCTGGTTCACCTCGTCCAGCAGGCCTCCGACCCTGACATGTTCCTCTCCCGCATCTGCTCCTACCTCGCCAAACCCATCACCTCCTCTCCTCAATTCGGGGCCTCCCTGGCCATCGCCATCTTGTCCACCATCTTCAACACTCTTGCCCCGTCAGACTCCAGCCGGTTCCACGTCCTCCTCGCCATTGTCGCCGTCATCCGCCAGTCCGGCTCCTCGATTGCCTTTGACGCTCTGAAGCCCCAGTTGACCGCACAGCTTCCGGCCTGGCGCTCCGCCTGGGAATTGGATGACGAGGAGGCTCGCCGTCTTCACCTGGCCATTGCCGATGCCGCCCAGGCCGCCGGCGACCTCGACTGGGCCCAGACTCACATTGTCGAGGCTCTGCAGACCATTCCTCCTGCCGAGGCCTCCTCTCCTGCCGCGCGGGATCTGGCCGTGCGTGCGCTGACCTCAGCCCTCACCCACCCGGCCGTCTTCGACTTCACCCCGTTGACCGCTGCCGACGCCGTCCAGGCGCTGCGCTCCAGCGACCCTGCCCTCTTCGAGCTGCTCGAGATCTTCACCGCGGACACCCTCGACGCTTACGAGGACTTCATCTCCTCCACCCCCGTTGCTAGCATCCTCCCCGACAACGCCCTGTCTCCGCACGCCGACGCCCTGCAGACCAAGATCCGTCTGCTCACGTTGGCCTCGCTCGCCGCGGCAGCCACCACCACCACAGGACCTTCCGCACGTTCCTTGTCATACGAGACCATCGCTTCATCTCTCCGCGTGCCGCAAGACGAAGTCGAGAAGTGGGTCATCGACACCATCCGCGCTGGCCTTGTTGAAGGCAAACTCTCGCAACTCCGCTCCGAATTCCTCGTTCACCGCGCCACCTACCGCGTCTTCGGCGAGAAGCAATGGGCCGAGGTTCAGGGCCGTCTGATGGTTTGGCGACGAAGCCTTGAGAACGTTCTGGGTGTGATCCGCAGCGAGCGGGACCGGTTTGCCCGTGAAGCTGCGGCGGCTGCGGCTGCGGCGGCTGAGGAGAAGAACGGCGGCGACAAGAAGACTGAGCGTCGGCGTCCTCAGGAGGTAGCAGCTGCGGAGTAGGAGTAGGGTGAAAACTGACGAGTAAATAAAGTGTAATGAACTTTCAGGTTGTTTTCTAGATACGGGTACCACCGAATTCAACGGCTCCCCCTTCCCCCTTCTAAATCAATATAGAAGTGTATATGGTTTATGTTATTTCTCTATATTGTGGCCACTCGAACCCTGAAACCAAAATCTTAAGAAGACCGCACAGTAACCCCTCTCTTTGCAAAACTTTCCTGAATACGCTCATAAACCTCCTCCACCGACCCCGTCGCCTGCACGCTAATCACCTTATCCTGCTCCGCAAACGCATCAACAACAGGCATACTCGTCTCGACAAAAGTCCGGAACCGCTTCCGAATACTCTCGGCATTATCATCCTCCCGCCCGCTCGTCTCCCCCCTCTTCAGCAACCTCTTCTCCATAACCTCCTCCGGACAATCCAAGAACAGCGTAAACTCAGACGGACAAACCGTCGCCTCAAAGAAGACCGCCTGGTCCAGCTTCCGCGGGAACCCATCGATCAAAAACCGCGGCTTGCCCTCATTCTCATTCTTCTTCGCCTCGGCGGGAAGTGAGGCAAGGATATCCGCCATCGCGTTCGAGAGGAGCGCAACCGTGATCTCCATGGGGACGATCTTGCCATCGCGGATGTACGACTTGATCAGCTCGCCGTACTCGGAGCCCTCGCGGACTTGCTCGGCGCGGAGAAGATCGCCCGCGGAGAGGTGGTGAAAGCCGTAGTCGCGGACGAGGTTGGAGGATTGGGTGCCCTTGCCGGAGCCGGGGCCGCCGAGGAGGAAGACGACGGTTGTTTCGGCGGGGCTGAAGCGTGGTTTCTTTTCCTGGGAGGAGGGAGACATTTTTTCTTTTCTTTTTTCTTTTTCTTTACCTCTTTTGCTTTTCTTTCGTAGTAGTCGTCGTGGTTGGTTGGTTGGTTTGTTGTTGTCTTTTTGGTTGGGTTGGGCGGTTTGAAGAGGTTACTGCTGTCTCTGCAGGTGGGCTTGTTTAGCAGCGGCGCGGGAGCGGGCGAGGAGGACGTAGGAGGCTGTGCCGATGGCGATGATGGAGAGGAAGGGGAGGATTTTGAAGTTGGAGCGGCTGTATTGGCTTGGTGGTTGTTTTGGGGGTTGAGGTTGAGGTTGAGACTGGAATCGAGGAGGGGAGGTGGAATAGGGGCGGCGGGTGTGGTGGATCGACATGGGCTGAGTTACGTACGTACTGTGTGGTATGGGAATGAAAGGTGAGTAGTGAAGCTGTGCTGGAATTGCAGTAGTGCTGTCTGGCCCGTGAGTATGCCAACTGCCAAGTGGTCCGAGTCGGTCGGTCAGGGTCTGGGATTTAGGTATTATTATTGGATTCGGAAGACCTAATATTATTCGGTACGGATGGCCTTAGGTTTCCTTTTCCGTCTTGCGTGGGTTGCTGCAGTGGCAGTGGTTGGTCCGGACTTGGAGTGTGGCTAGTGAGGTACAATATAATATGTATTTGTATTACCGGTGATACAGATCTATATTCTACTCTAGACCAACACACCTGTGTATACCCTCTCCTCTTGACATCAACACCACCGCTATCACCTCACCTCCGTGACAATCCAAATTAGCGGAGAAGATGGACCTCCCAGCGGAAATCAGAAACCAAATCTACAGCTATCTCTTCCCACCGCAGCGTGTCCAAGTTCTCCGCCAGAAAGACAGGAAGAATGTCCCAACGTCACCAACCCGCTACAGACTCTTCCATATCCAGCTCCCACCAAGGGATCCCAAGACCCAAAATCAGAAATGCCTCCCGTATTTGAAAAGTCGGTCAGGCTTGACTCCACGAGACCAACTCGCCAGCGAGGATTCTCGGCAGAGAACCAAACCTGCCAGACTCGCGCCCCCCTCGAAAGAAAGAGAGAAACATATAGAAAAAGGGGAGAGAAGATACCAAGCCCAGCTCTCCCTCCCCTTCACCTGCAAGCAATCCTACAACGACACCGTCTGCCTCCTCTACGCAGCCACGCAGTTCGTCTTCCCTTCCCCAAAAACCCTCTCCCGGTTCCTCGATTCCGTCTCCAGCCAAGCGCAAGCGGCAATCACTCACGTCGAGCTCAAACACAGTATGTACAACGAGCCCCGGCTGACGCAATTCCGAGAGATCAAGCTGCGGAGCGATCGGAACTTCTACGTGCTTTGCGAACGGATCACGAAGGCGTGCGAGGGCTTGAGCGTCTTGCATATCAAGCTGGCGGTATTTGATGCGCCGATTATGTTGGAGGTTGGGGAGCAGTGGTCGTTGCCGATTCTTGCATTTGCAAAGCTGAGGAGGGACAATAAGAGGGGATTGCGGTTTGCGCGGGTAAGGCTGGAATGTAACCAGTTCGCGGATGGGGTTCTGCGTTGTGCAGAGCAGGAGCTGGTGAGGGAACTGATGGATCCGGTTGCGGTGCAGGTGCGCGAGGATGAAAAGATGGCGAGGGATATGAGCGGGGTTGTGAAGGCCATGAAGGTTCTTAGGGTGGTGTTTAGCTAGTGACGATGCGGGAATCGAGAATCCAGTTTCGAATATTATTCCAAGTTTCAGTCGTCTAATTATTATATACGTAAATCATAAATACACACGAAGTTAGAGGGGTGGGAAAGAAGATTATGTAGAAGTCATAGGCTGGCGCTCAGCTTCGTCGGAGAGGACCTCGAAATATGGCCGCGCGCGACGCCGGCGGATATAATAGTAGACGCCTGCCAGGATCCCGCCTAGAGAGCAAGTAGCCAGAATAAAGATGAGGAGTCCGCCCACGCCACGCACCATCTCGAACGCCTTGACGGCCGCCTTGGCCGCTTCCTCGGCTTCAAGGTGGGCCTGTACGTCCATGTCCGCCATGTCCTCCTCTTCTTCCTTGGTGGAGTACGTGATCGAGGGATTGTCGGGCTGCGGCTTGGTATCGCTCTGGAACCCGGCGAGGCGCCAGTTGCTGGGGGTTTGTGTTCGGTGGACGTCTGACTTGCCGAGGACGATGCCGTCCTTGTCCAGGGCCTCAACGGAAACCCAGTCCAGGTATCCGTTGGCAATATACATTGTTTCAAAGTCTGTCTTCTTTGTCTCCCCAACAGGCACGGGGACGCCGTTCTCGGCGGACCGCGCGTAGAACTTCCAAGAGGCAATGTCCGTTGCCCCGTTCCAGCTGACATGGAAGATAGTCGTCAGGTGCGTGTCGTCCGTGCCGTAGACCGACGAAACCACATCCGGGGGGGTCTTCGGCCGCCCGGTGAATTCGAACTTGTACGACCGGTAGGAAGAAAACCGGTCCGAGGCGAACTTGGCCTCCATAAGGAGCTTTCCATCTGGATCATGTTCACTCTGGTAGCCCCGTTCACTCCAGCCGACAAAAGTGTTGCCGTTGGGTAGCGTCTGCACGTTACCGCGCAGCCGGGTGAGGCCACCGTCCGGTCGATTGATGCGCTTGGCCACGGTGGCCGTCATCGGAGAAGCTGTGGTATCGACCTGCACGTACAAAGCCGATGAGACATCCTCCTCGTTCTCCCCCTCGTCGGAGGCGTTGTTCATGAGAGAAATAAGATGATGCGTCCCGTTGGACTCGACAAACCGCGCATGATGTTGCTTAGAGAAGGTAAAGTCTAGATCGAAATCGGAGAGCTTCCCGCCCAGCCGCCAGACGATCTCACCCTCCTTGGAAATGTAGTAGATAGTGTTCGCGAACCGGGCCGACAGCAGATAGTCGCCTACTGAATTCTTATCCGCGGAGTTGACGTGGATATAATCCCAGCCAGGCCGGTCAGACGCCGGCGAATAAGGGTCGACCTTGACAGATTCGTTGACCAGAACGTTATTGAACGAACTCCATTCAAACAAAACCTCGCCGGTCTTGGTGTCTAGCTCGAGTAGTCCGCCAGCAACGATCCAGCCGGTCTCCTCAGGTCGGCCGAGGGCAGCCAAATCGGTATTTTCAGACCTGTACAAGCAGGCCAGAGCGGACTTTCCACCATCCAGCACGTTAAACTCGTGCATGTTGAACGCGCCAAGGTCGTTGACAACAGGGGTCTTGTACTGCTCTTCGTAGTGTTGGTCCAAGACATACCCGTAGCCTTTGTCGGTGCCATCGTCATTGTATTGATGCTGCAGGATAAAGGAGAGATGCGGCTCATCATCGATGTTGTTGGCCGCCTTGAAATCGAAAACGTTCCGATTGTCAAACATGCACGACCCGGCCCAGACGAGAATCTACAATGTTAGCTGCCGTTCACAAGCCGAGTTTGCTACGCACGTACCCCATCCGCATCGTAGATGTACGGTCCTACTTGGCATGGCTTCCACTGCTTGGTGGGGACCTCGGGGTCGATAATCCCATAAGGCGCAACAAACCAATACCCCGGGGCTACAGCCTCTCGGTCATGGTAGGAAATGTCGAATTTCAAGGCTCGCACTTTCGGGAGCTGACTAGTTAGCATCCAAAGCGCCACTAGTGCTGCAGTACATACCGTGACAAAGGACATCAAATCATCGTCGTTCTCAGTTTCCGCGAAGACGCGGCCAAAGGCGAGAGAAAGCAGAATCGAGGAGAGCAACATGCTAATGAGTGACTAGGAAGAGACCCTCCTGAAATTAAAATGTATATCTATAAACGCAAATATAAACCCCGCTACCTGCTCATCAAGGCGGGTTTTGTGCAAGAACGTCCTCGGGACGGGCGAGATGTTGAGAAGAAACAAAGATCAGGCGCAGTCGAAGTTCAAAAAGCAGAGGAAAGGAGAAACGGTCAGATAACTCCGCATGGTCAACGAGGTAATTTCGGCAGGAGAAAAAAAGGTGCCCATTGGCGACGCAAGCGTTGATATGGGAGGCTTGGGAGCTGACGATCGAACAGAGCCGGTGAGCTTGGCAGGATCCTGAGTGGACCGGCTTGAGCCTGATCAGTCCTAGTTTGACATCTTCAGCAAGAGGATGTGGTTCCGGCTGGGGGAGATTAATTATTCGAGCAGAGCAGGATTCGGCCTCGCTCCGTCTTCAGATGATGGTGCCATGGCCTCGATTGCAGGTCAAATCGTCTAGCTGGACCAAGTCCCATCACGAGAACTCGCCTGTTTCATTTTGGCGTCAAGTTGGGGAACTACAGGTATAAGTAATGAACACTGTTTCACAGCTGGAACAAACTTTTTAACCAGGTGGTTCTGATCTTCTGGCCTAGAAATCATGGAAAATTGGCATGGGCAGTGATGGGCCAGGAACACGAAGGAGGCCTCGTGGAGTGTCCACAGTAGTCAGAGATGAATACGAAGCGAACTGTGCCGCGTTTGCTTTGGGGGCAGCCCCGCAAAAGAAGGTACGGTCAAGACTCACGACAAGCGTCAAGTCAAGTCTCAAGTCTCTCGACTCTCGAGCGCCGCTGCCCGCAGATCCGAGACGGCAGCTTGTAGCCGTCGTCCTCGACCACTAACGACTGGTAGTAGTAACATTATAATAAAAATTGACGCACGACAGGCAGCCACTCCCATGAAAAGCAATCCACCTATTGCAGCGAGGATCTCGAGTCTTGGAGAACCAAGGTTTGTCGTCCCGCTCGGTTCCACAGGGAAGCTGTGAAAGAAAAAAAACTAACGTCCCCGGACAGGATCGAACTGTCAACCTCCTGATTGACCTGTACCAAGTAACAGTCAGACGCGCTAACCGATTGCGCCACGGAGACATTCTTCTATGCGAAGACCTAACAGAATATCGATTATCAGCCAAACTATATCTTTTGCCTCGAGATTCCTTTCGCCAAACATCTCCCGTCAAAGTTGCGGCTAGTAGGCTACTTGTGTTGCGAATAATCAGAGCTTGTAGCCGTCGTAGGTTCTCGACCACTTACCTCAACTGGGTATCTCGCGGCCCTCATGGAGAGATACCCTTGTACACCGACGGTTAGCCTCAGTGGAAGGTTGCAGAAAAGTAACCTTGAATAACCCCATCCTCACTACTACCTGGTTGTCGCATTTTCCAGCATGCGAAATTGCCATGAATCCCGCAAGGTGGTCACCCTGGTGCGCAGCTGGGGAGACTCTGGCTATTACGCATCCTTAGGTAACTGCTAAGTACAAGTGGTAGTCTACCTAGTAAGGTAGTATCTAGTCAGGCACCATGAGCCTGGATCGAGCTTGCTTCATATATATCTGAGTTCTTATTCTTGGCTCGTGGTAGAGTAAGTACCTTGCTACTCACGACTCACCGGCATGCCACCCTCATGAGCTCCGCAGGACTGCTTGGACAGGGAGGTCTCGAGGTAGTAGGTTCTTGGAAGTGGAGAGAATTACACACTCCCCCAAGCCCGAGGACATGTGCCTTTACCATAGAACTGACACATGGCAACCAAGTCTCTACGGTGCAATCAGAGGTATTTAGAGTTTGTCCCTTATCATCAGATGTCAAGATTCTGCCTCCTCTGTTAGGCATCCATTGGTTGCTGCTGTCTTTAGGTATGTCCCGTCTGACTTTCCACATTCCTGAAAGACCCACGATCTAAGTATATACTGCGGCCTAGCGCCTGGAGAGTTTGCAAAGGGCTAAAGGCTTACCTGAAGGTTGCCTTCTTCTGTCAATCACAGAAAGGAGGCATTCGAGGAAGATGCTAACATCTATCTCATTGCTTTGCTATGTCAGATCGTCTGTTATTCCAAATCGGACACTAATTATTTAATAACAGGCGAAAATGACCTCAGACTGCATCAGTCGGATTATTATTATCCAGGACGGTCTACAGCCCAAAGCCCTGTGCAAACCTGCGCAAGACTGGCCGGATACCACAAAAAAAGTTGAATACCCCCAGGATTATATCCTACCTTATGTCATCAGTTTTCCAAGTGCTCCAATTGCAAAGGCAGGCTACTACCCATTATATATAGATACAAGCTTACACTACTGGAGATGGGATATACTACATGTGACTGCAAGGAAGAGCTTGTGGTTATTGAATGTATGAGGATACCAATGTATTGACGATACTGATAAATCCATCTCATGGATTTCAAGGCTGGCCCTAAGTAACATGCTGACAGGTTTGCATGCAGGAGCTACACCTGAGGTAGGTTACTTTACCTGGCTCTAGTACTTCTGCTAACCAGCCAGATCCTTTGAACATAAAGCATCTGAGGATACTGTTGTAAATCCAGCTATCAAGCTCAAGACTGCCCCAAGCCACGT
Organism: Aspergillus egyptiacus; assembly: GCA_025688805.1. Lineage (NCBI taxonomy): Eukaryota > Fungi > Ascomycota > Eurotiomycetes > Eurotiales > Aspergillaceae > Aspergillus > Aspergillus egyptiacus. Next base: position 6,472 of record MU628560.1, on the reverse strand, counting down.
GTCGACAAGTTTGCATGCACGGCCGGTGAGTTACTGCCTGTCAGCAGCAGAGCGCATCACAGAATCCCCAGGAGACTGTGGCAGCATTCCCTTGCGCAGGTACGCGCCACCAGGCTGACTATTATAAACACTCTGCGCATGATTGTCGGACCTGCCAACCTCTCGGACATTATAGATAGTCGCGGAAGTGCTGTCGTCCCTCTGCTGCACAATTTGGTTAAAGCAAGAGCACAATGTGGTTGTGGGTGGTATGCGGCATCTCCTCCATCTGCTCTCAAGATGTTGGTAAAATCGGATTCTGGTTTCTGTCGGGATATTGCAGGCGTGTAGGAGGCAACGACATACAGCAACAAACAGAGGTGGATCAGTAATTTACTCTGCCGCAAAGACATGACTGATTGCGACAACGTTGTCAACCATGCTCCTGTCCAACGCTAGTATGTGCATGACCATCAGGTTTTCAGGCCACCTTAGGGCTAAGAGTAAAGGGGCAATGTTGGTCTCGGGAAGAGCGGGTATGTATTTGACTGCATCTGCAGAGTGTAATCTGAATATGCAGCCGTTTGCCAGATAGGTACCGGATACATTGGCCCAGAGGACATCTGCTTCAGGCACGGCGGCGTAACTTGTAAGCTGGACAAAGTTGAAAATAGTTTTAAGCCATTCATCTAGGCTCTGCAGTCCTAGGCACTACTTGCACCGACTCTTCTCAAATCAGCTAACATCTCTGTCACTTGCATTATTCCTTTGTCAAGAAAATATTGTTAATAGAAAGAAACTGATCCCCGAGCGAGTCAGACCAAACAAGCAGACAAGCAGACAGCAGCTCACTCCTCTGGCTCTGTCTTCTCCAAGGTCCCGGGGTTATGTGCTACTCGATGACCATGCTGATCACTGTAGATGACCTACTTGGATTAGACAATTTCTGTATAGGTATGTACGGGGTCATTTCATACCTTGGGAGGATTTTTCACGTCTTCTTTCTCAGCTTCATCCTTGTCGGTCACAATTTTTTCAATCTTCAAGATCATGTTAGCAGAATAGGACTCTTGATATCATGGTAGAGTTGAAGAGAATAAGCCGGCAACAGTAAATAATAGGCACTTAGATATCTATAGATCGGCAACAGGGTGGGACGAACCTTTCCCTGATGAGAACCTCCGCGGGCCTTGGTAAAGACATAGTCTCCCTCATGGAGCTCCTGTCCATGCTTGTCTTGGATTTTGGAAGATGGCATTCTGTTTGTTTTCTTGGATCAAGGCGGTTTTACCATGCTATATGTATCTGAAGATGAAAAGCAAGCCCAGTACCTAGATACCTACTCACCTAGGTAGAAGAACCTCCAAGAGTGTGATGTCATTAGGCCGTCACTGTCTACCTAGCCTAGAGGTACCTACCTTAGGTATATAAACATTACCTCCTAAAACCACCTGCCCAGGCTGTGTGCACGGTTCCTCATACCAACAACATGGCAATGGCAATGGCAGTGGCAGTGGCGGTATTTCACAAGAATAAGAACCTGCAGACAGAGGCCTAACAATTTTGAAAGTCATCCTTTATTAGCCCTCTCTGAAGATTGCAGGTGACTTTATCATGGCCCGCCAAGAGATGCGATAACCCACATTGAACCACAGACACATTACCTTATTGTCCAACTTTTAAATAATAATACAAGTAGTGGTGCCATGTGGGCTGAGGTCCCTACACCTAATAGCCATAAGGACAGCCATCAGGATAGTAGTAAACCAAGACAGTAAACTGTGGCCAGTACCGTACAGTAGTGCAGTGCAGTCTCTACAGAGTTCCCGCATATGGCGGCGCCACACTGTAATATTGTTCGCGCTGCATCGAATTCTCCAGCAGACCTCTCTCATCGCAGACGCAAGAGTGGGAATCATACATTGTGCAAGGCATGTGCGACTTGGCGCAACCAAACCTGGATGCTACAGTAGTCAGTCTGGACTGTGCTGGGGACTGTCGCTCGGGCATAAGTCCAGGTATCAACTTAAGGCGGATTCGGCTTGGCAGTTCGACGAACTGGGGAATGAAGGGGCAAAACGTTAACAATAACATGCTTTTGACAGGTGACGGGTAGGCTGATAGCTTGATAGATACGATTATTATTTTGTGTATTATCATTATTATTATGCTGGATAGCATTGTTATTAGCCACTGAGAGATAAGGATAGTGTCAAGCCGGGGAACGAGGAAGACTCCGGCGGTAATACTGTTAAATAGACGAGGGTAAAATAAAGTCAGGTCTGGGCGGCGGCCACCCGGTGTAACAGTTCCTGCAAATCGTGATTTAGACCGACTACCACCGTTGCACCCACCAAACTGTCACATAGGAGCTACAATACCAACTTTACCGTGATCATATACTACTACTAGAACTATCATAGTACTCCGTAGATTAGAGCCGCCACCTCAAGAGTTGATCTAAAGGACTAATTTAGTTTACATTGATCGAGGATGAGAAACCATGTCGCTCTATCCTAACAGACTACTACTACCCCAAGAAAGCCAAGTTTTTCCTAATCAACCAGTTAATCCGATTCCATGAGGCTGACCGAGATCTGCGGAATTCTGTTTACCTGACGGTCTCCAAACCGTATTTCTGGCCGTGTACCACAATGGCAGTTGTGGATGAAGGTAGGTACTCCCGTCTGACGACCATGTAAATTGTAATTATCGGATGCAACTCTGATGGTTCCACCCGATTTTGATGGGTTCGACGAATTAAAACTGCCAACCAAGAAAAAGAATTTACTTACACTGCATTATTATTATTATTAGGTAGTCTGTTAGGCTCATCATAATATTAGACTATACCATGAGAGAAAAAAGCTCCCAAGGTCCTCCAGCTCTGTGCCCGTGCATGCTGTGCCTGTTCCTTCCTCTTCAAGGAAAAGCACATGACAATCCATGGAAGTAATTACCTACCTTACTGGAAGTGGAGGTAGTCTTGAGTCACCACTGTTATGGTGGTACTGGTAGCAACGACATCTGTCCCGTCAAGCTCGAGCTGTCTCCACAACCTAATATGGGCATTAGTCAACATCACCATCCATGATGTCCATCAGGTGGTAATTACAGTACATGACCGAGGTTCTCCTGCTAGCCACTCTTTTCCTTCACTAGGTAATCGGTACCACCTCACCTCACCTCCTCCCGTCTAGGCTGCCCGATCACTACTCTGATCAGGACGGCTGGAGAATGGAGGGATGAATTCCTTCCTGCCTTCACTCTTATCCTCTTCGTCTTCTGAGTGTGAATCACAACTTGGTGTTTCTCTAACCTGCAAAGTGTAGGTAGTCATTGAGAATGGACGCGTGTTAATCCATGCCTTTGGCACTTTGTTCTGTTCATGGTCCCATCCTATCAACCTTAAAACTTGCACAAACACTCCGGGAGGACAACAATAATAAATTCGATACGACTACTACTACTACTCCTACTCCTACTACTAATACTAATACTACAACTCCCTGCTACCTACCACGCCGAACCGCATCCCCCCCAGCCACTATCAGATCTTTTTTACCTAGCTCCTTGCTCTGGGCAGCCACGGACGGTACCGCCCTTGGTTAGCAAGACCGTTTCAGCCTGTGCCTTGACACTTTGCGTTATTGTTGTTGTTGCTGTTGTGGTGGTGGAGGTTGGTGGTGGTGGTGGTCTTGCTGACTCTTCCCACTGCTTCCCACACTACCTTACCCTCCATCAGTCCCACTTCTGGCGCCGCTTCTCGACCCTCTCTGGTGGTGTTACCTTGCTTCTGACATACATTATTACGGCTTTTAAATCCCAGTATCAGATAGCCATCTGCACTTGAACAACTTGCTTCTTACTTGCTGCCTTCTACATCTTCAGAAATTCTCCATTTAGAAAGCCGCCTCTATGGATAACTGAATCATTCGATGCGCTCCTTGAGAAGTTTATATCAACTTTGTTCGGCGGCACTGCACTGTCAGTCTTGAACGGCACTTTTTTATTTTCTCGGTCCCTTGGAAGTTGCCGCAGCAGCTCCCAACCATGTCAAGCCCTCTATCCAAGGTCCTGCGAAGGATGCAGACACTGTTTTCGAATATCGTTGCCGCACTAGAGGCAATGCTGCTATTTCCTTCGCTGTTTCGTGACCCGTCCCGTAAGGGACGGATGTCATCGCATGCTGCTTTCTGGCGACGTCGGGCCCTTAACGTCTTTGCTGATGAGATCGACCGCCTGTTTTCTCAACCACTGACTCTGCGAAACATGATCGCAATGTCAGAGAAGATTCGGGAGCAATTCAGGATAGGCCTCGAGTCTAGTCCAATTTGCATGCTGCCGTCATATAATCACGCTCTGCCGTCCGGGAAAGAGGAAGGGACATTCCTTGCCCTTGACGTTGGTGGCTCGACCATGCGGGTGGCTTTGATCCAGCTGCGTGGACAAGGAAAGATGGAGATACTTCATGTGTCATCGTCCGTGATCGACGCCCAGGTAAAACTGCTGGCGGGAACTTTGTTCTTTGACTGGATGGCCGAAAGGATCGATTCCATGCTAAGCGAGGTGGGCGAGAATTACGGTCGTGAAGGCGTTCCCCTTTCCATGGGCTTGTCGTGGTCTTTCCCGATTGAGCAGACGTCTATCAGCAGCGGATTGGTCATCCATATGGGCAAAGGGTTTTTATGCTCCATGGGCACCGTTGGCCAGGAGCTAGGGGCTCTTATTGTCCAGTCATGCCAGAAGCGCAACCTTAACGTGAAAGTGGATGCGATTGTAAACGACAGCTCCGCTACGCTGCTTTCACGAGCCTATGTTGATCCTGCAACGCGCATGTCGCTGATTCTAGGAACTGGGACAAATGTGGCCATACATTTCCCCGTCCATGCTATTGGGATAAACAAGTTCGGTACGAGACCGCAGGGTTGGTTCGACTACGCAAAACACGTCATCATCAACAGCGAGATGAGCATGTTCGGCGGCGGAGTCCTGCCAATGACCCGATGGGATGACATACTCAACCGCACCCACCTGAGGCCCGATTATCAGCCACTCGAGTACATGACCACTGGGCGTTACCTTGGCGAAATTGTTCGACTCATCATCGTGGAGGCTGTCGAAGCCGCAAACCTATTTGGAGGCGAGCTACCCCGGTCCATGCGCGACGCCTACTCACTCGACACCAGTATCGTCGCCTTTATCGAGGCCGATACATCGCCTTTCCTGACCGCATCCGCTGCCCTTCTGAAGAAGGAACATGACTTTACCAGCCCACCGTCGCCAGATGATCTCCAATTCCTCCTTCGCGTGTGCCGAACCGTTTCCAAACGAGCAGCCGGATACCTTGCCTCCGCGATCCACAGCATGTGGTGTCTACGCAACGAAGCTGAATTCCCAGACGTTCCTCCCTCACCCTTTTTAGTCAAGGAACCCCGGGAGGTGACAGTAACCGAGAGCGGAATCAACCCTGAATCCCTGTCGATTGCGTGTGATGGGAGCGTCATTAACAAATACCCCGGTTTCCGAGACCGTTGCCAAACCTACCTCAACCAGCTTGCAAGGGAAACGAACTCATCCAAGGGCATTCCTATTTCAGACGCTGAGCCTCGCATCCGTCTGGAGCTTGCGCCGGAGAGCGCCATTTTCGGTGCGGCGGTTGCAGTTGCCGTCGCTGTAGCCGATAAGAAAGCTGAGACGACTGTCCTGTGAAGTGGCTTCTCTGGGGTGGACTATGGACAATTTGCATGGAACGGTGTTCTATTCGAGATAGGCTGGAGTCGGGCATCAACCCTTTCTTATCATTGCGCTTTTGTACTGAATTCTCTTTCTTTTCAAGTTGGCGGGTGTCTAGGGCTGTCGTTTTGCTTGCATACACGAATTCTGCAGACTCAGGCGGCATATACTTTTTAGGCGATAGGGTTTTAGAGGCATTCGGTGTACATATTGATAATCGCACCATCCTGATATCCATTCATTAGCATGCGGATTTTCATGACTGATTAGTACATTTCCACGTCTGATGGTATATACATACTCACAACATCAGCAGTGGAAGGAGATTATCATCATTCTCTACAAAGATCCTGCAGCAGCTCCAGCATCCGACGCTGGAGAGCCGATAAATCACCCTTCGGAATACAATTTTGCTTTCCCCACATGGTCTGTTGGTCTCTAGTCCCTTCGTCGGAGATAAAATCCTGCCTGAGACAGAAAAATGGGACGTTCAAGGCCCCCAGCTCAGCCAGCATGGCGTCTGCCATTTGCTTCGACGCCTTGTAAACCTTGGCGTCATAGTTTTGGATCTCAGCGAGGTCTTCTTCTGCTGTCTTTTCGTTATTAGTATCCACACCAGGCCTTGAGGGAGAAGAAGTAGATGTACTGACAGAAACATCCTTCTCATCAACCGGCGCACCCACTGAACGTCTACAACATCAGCCCGTTAGTCCCGGTCTGCCTGAATAGTACTCTCCGAGAAATAATAACAATAGAA
>MU628559.1:0-68473 GCA_025688805.1 Aspergillus egyptiacus | reverse complement strand
CTAAGGTAAGTTACACTGCCTCCCTCAGCAAAGATAATGCAGCCGAATATGTATAAAGCGTACAAAGACGGGAGGGAGGCTTGAGCTTTTTTCTTTTTGAACTCCTTTCCTCTTCCTCAATTCAAAGAAACCAGCCTGCTGTTGAACTATACATACCTAAACCTGGTTGTTTTCCCCTTTTTTCTACTCTATTGAGCGCATACACAATGTTCCCAAAGCTATACACCACTACTACCGCCCTCTTCGGCCTAACAGCCACCAGCCTCCTAGCCACGCAAGCAGCCGCCAAAACCCACCAAACCGCCCACCAAACCGCCCGTCAAGACTCCGGCTCCGTAAACTGCACCGTCTTCACCTGGGACAACAATGCCCCCTACCTGGCCGAAGCCCGCCAACCCGTGCGCGTCTCCGCGGGCGAGACCTGCCCGCAAAGCAACGACAACCTGACCTGCGCGCTCACGGCCTCGGGCGCCGAGAGAGTTGACGCAACGGCCAATCTCCCCGACCTGGCGCTTCCGTTCTTCGTGGACGTCGTCGCGAAGACAGTCGACAATGCCACCTGGCCGGCGCCGGGATTCAATGACTCGGTTGTCGGGCGCATTGATGCCACGCGCATGCTGGTGTCGGGACAGTCGGCATATTTGGATTTCACGCCTTATCGGTTCTGCTACAGAGGGGCGGTGGGGAACTGTACCGGCGGTGGAGTGCAGGAGGGTGAGCAGGTGGAGGTCTGTGCGCCTGTTTGGCATGAGGTGGCGGTTGGTGATGGAGTGACGTTGGATGGGTACTATACTGTTGTGAATGTTAGTCGGGAGGCGGTGGAGGGGGGATTGGGAGATCCGTATGAGGGGCAGGTTCTGGGGAATGGGGAGGATGGGGAGGGGGTTGCGGCCAGTTTGGAGATGAATGGGGCGTTGAGTGTGCTGGCTGGAATCGTTGCGGGGTTTTTGGTTGTAGTCTAGACTTGCTTGATGGGCTTTAAAGAGTTATCTTCATTTGGCCCGAGTAACGATAAAGGGGACGGAGTAATGTATTTGGATTTGGTGTCGGCGATGGTTCGCCCGTCTGTCATGTTATAGGAGACAATGCAAGTTATGCTCAGTTGTTCCATTTCGAGCATGGGCACGTAGCTATCCACATTGCAATCGAGAGATCTCGCCGACTCTACAGATTCGCAAGCACCGTGTCTGCCCCAGAAACCTAGGATCCGTCAGCGTCAGCACATCCTCGTGACCACTTTCCTAGACAAAGGAAGATATACCTTAACAGCCCCCTTCTCCGTCTCAATATCCGCATACGTCACCTTCCCATGATCGATAATCATTGCATACCGGCCCGTCCGACCGCCGTTCGCCCACCCGATCGACGATGAGAAGCGCGCATCAGGGTCCGTGAGGAACAACTATCGCACCGTTAGCATTCTTTCATCAGATACCCGATCCAGGGCGAGGAAAGAGTTACAATATCATCGCCCGTCACATTATTCGCCTTTCCCCAGGCACTCATGACAAAAGGATCGTTGGAGGCGACGACCGCGACAACCTGCACACCCTTGGCTTTTAGTTTGGAGAGGTTGGTGATGTAGCCCGGAAGATGGTTGACGGAGCAGGTTGGTGTGAATGCGCCTTCACAACAACACCATTAGCTTTGCCCTTCAGATAAGAAAGGTGGGGAAAAGGAAGGCAGAGAAAGACAGACCAGGCACGGAAAACACCACGACCTTCTTATCGGCCCACTCCTTGGAGGCATCGTATTTGATGGGGATTCCGCACGCGGTGACATCGCCCTTGTCTTCGGACCATGGGATGTACTGGAATGAAACGCCACTGGGGAAGGAGTCGCCGGACTTGAGGGGTGCCATTTTGGTGGATGGTGAGGCAATGGAGGGTGGATGAAGCTGGAGGAGTCCGAGGAAAGAGAAGTTGGGAGCTGCGGGGTTGAGCCGACCGGGGAGAGTAAGAACTACTAAGGCAAGGGGAGGGAGGACCTTGGTTGTTATCGGCGCTGCGGGGTCCGGAGCTCTCCGTCTTCCTCAGAGCGACCCACTGGACGGATGGAACAATTTATGTGGATCAGTTAGCATACTGCACACAGAAAATAGTTTGATGAGTACGGAGTAAGTAGTAGATAGAACATACCCGGGACAGAAAAGGAGCCAGCCTGTATACACCGGCGCCCAGTGCTGTAGGTCGGAGAACAACCTCCACGACATGCCTGGATGGGCATCTGCCCGCCCAAGGCCTGTCGTAACAAGCAGAGTCATTATGTATATGGCAGAATATGGTAGAAGTAGATATAGCATAAGGTGATATAGAGATTCAAAACAGAAAGATGGCAGAACGGTAAAGAAAGCAGATGATCGTAAGCATATCAAAGACATGGCAAGATGACCAAGATAGCAGAAAATGACAGAAATGGCAGAACGTGAAGGTAGGAACAGTAGAAGCAGCAGAAGACAGAAGATGGCAACGATGAACAATATAGTAGAAGATAGCACAGACAGTGAAGGCTGGACGAGATGGCTAGGATTGTACAGACAGTGGTAAAGATGGCACAACGATAGATATCACGAAAGATGACAGGATAACAAACGGATATTGACGTTAGACAGGATGCCGAGAGTGGCTAAGATGGTCAAAATAAACAAGACAGGGTAAGACAGGGAGAAAGACGGTTGATCAGATAGCGAATGAAGGTCGAAATGCTCGAGATGGTAGAGGAGACAGTAGGGTGCTACACGATGGCAGAAATATTCGATATGGCAGCAGATGACAGAAGTGGCAGGGAGAGTTGAAAAGCCGAAGATATCGCACGAGTAGAGATATCAGATTATCAAGTAAATGTTGAAGACAACCAAGACAGTCGAACACGGTAGAAGGCTCTGACGACGCTCGAGACATGATGACTAGATGCTTGAACTATGAGGTAAGTTGATATTATATGAACTGTATATGGCATAGATGGCAAACATGTAGTATCACGAGGATAAGATAATCAGGTATAGATCACAAAGTAGACGCCAGCGTAAATCAGACTACCCGCAGTGAGATCGTTGCGTATTCTTTGCATAAGATGGCAGATATCCAGAAGATAGCCGAAAGTTATATGGCGACGGAGGAAACATAGATAAGGTGAGCGAAGCAAAGAAACCGATGTGCGCAGTCCGCTAAATGAAACGAGAAAGAGGCCAAAATGAGGTAGAAGATGCAGTAATTGACGACAATAGAAATCCCAAGATCAGATGTCAACTGCGAGTATGTAAAGCCCCAGAAGATGCTCGGAATCCAGCACCATACATGTCGGATATAGAATATAGATCACTTGGTAGATGGGAGAACAAAGCAGACAGGAGTGGGGAGATCGGAGAAGAGGGAGGAAATGGTCAGTAGATGGTCAGTAGATGGTCAGTAGATGGCTCAGTAAGTGGTGTCAGCGTAGATTGGAGGTAGATAGACAGAGAAGAGATGGATGGAGGAGATGGAGGACTCAGGTCAGATGCTCGTCGGAGAAAGGATCCTAGATGACTCACGGGCAGCTCGATGGCAAGATATGCAGATAAATGAGGAAAACGAATAAGTGAGAGTAGACTACGAGTAAGGAAGCTTTCGAGTAGATGAGACAATATCAAGCAAAGAGAGATAAATACATATGCAGACATGAGACGATGGATGAAGAGAGATGCAGAAAGAATGAAAATGAAGCAAAATGCTGATCAATACAACAGAACAGCCCAAAAGAGATGGAAAGATATCATACAGTAGAAAATAAAGATGTGGCAAGACGATATAGATGGAAGAAGACCACTGGTAGATAGAACAAGATGCAGAAGAAGAGAAGAGTAGATGGTTGAGAGAGATATGCAGGAGAGAAGAGGGGAGAAGACGAGGGGCCGTGAGATATATCCAATCCATCCATACCTTATGTACCCTGAGGCATCCGGAACCACACTCCGGGCCTCAACCATCAGGAAATCAACTCCGGCACCTAACTTCAGAAGCAGATGTTGGACAGCTCACTGTTGTAGTCCATTGGCCATCCGCCCTGGAGAGTAGTAGCGTCCAGTGAGCCCACTCCCATGATCTGATCGTCGAGATTGCCCATGGCCTCAAACCATTCCTTCAACTCCTGCGTCATCTGCACATTGTCGGGTGTCTGGCTCTGCACGCTGGCTGGAAAGGCCTGTTCAACTACTTCTCCTTCATCGCCATTGCGATGCATGAGCTGTGGCCCCAGCCGGCGCAGACCCTTGATCGACTTCCAGAGCCGTCGCGAGATGTACGACCGGGCTGACACCCCCTTGACCAGTTCTAACGCCGTATAGAACTCGTCCCGGCAGGTGGCACTAAACTGGCCAGGGGCCTGGGCGACTGCAAGGAACAGCGCCATGAGAGCCGACACCAGGAACCAGTTGAAGACGACCTGCTGCAGCTGGTAGATATCCGACGAGGCATGCAGCTGGGTGATGAACCGGATGGTATCCTTGGCCATGTCGACCACCGTCTGCGCCTCCGTCGGGAATCGCACCATCTGCGCCGCGGAGTGCAGAACCGGGCGATGGATGAGCATCCGCAATTGGTTTGCCCGGAGGTACACCAGCGACCGGAGCCGGCGAAGGCTTCTGGTTTCCCCCTCCGCATAGCCTGTATGGCTGCGCAGCCGGAGAGAATCCGGCAGGGAAGCCACCCACTGCAGGACCTGCCAATCCAGGTAGTTCATCTCGTCCTTCTTGATTTCGTTCGTGTTGTTGAACGCCGAGATGAATCTCCACACCCTCGCTGCTATCCGACTGTACCGGATCATCACGCGGAGGTACGAATGGCTCTCGCCCGGCTCTGGCAGCCAGGGATCGATATCGGACTCGTCCACGCTGAAGGGCATGCCGGTTCCAAAACTCCACCTCAGGTCCAGCACACGCACCGACCAGAAGAGCCTGAGCACTCGCTCTTTTCCCACAGCGAGCACCTTCGGGTGTTTGAATGTTTCCCTCCGGTGGAGCCCCTTTTCCAGACACATGCGCTCGACGATGCCGATCGTTCGCCAGGCGAGCGTTTCCTCGCCCATTTGGAAGTACAGTATAGCCTGTCTTGTTAGACCTGCCGACCGCGACCAGGAGAAGCACTCACCACGAGCGTGAGCAGAGTAATACTCTTGATGTCCGGCGCGGCCCAAACATAGTGGTCAGCAGCATCCCGCACGGTCGCGAACAGACTCATCGCCAACTCGCTATTCCCACTCGCCTCCGCCGTCAACGCACACGCAAAGACCAACCGCAGGATATTGACGTCGTCGCTATCCAGCCCCTCGTCTCCGCTACGAGGGCCACGGGGCCAGAACCCTGTCCCGGCCGAGTCGTACAGCAAATGGACATGATGCAGGAGCTCCTCAAGTTCCACGACCGGATACATAACCCCCATCTCCTCCTCATACACCCGACACAGACGCAGCGCCTCCGTCTTGCCAATGCTCCACAACGGATCACCTACATGGCCAGACCCTGCCGGCGGTGATGGGGGCGTCGGCAAAGGCGATGGATCCCTCGTCAGGTCATCCTCATTGCGCTCAACCTCAATCCCCCGTTCTTTGAGACTCGACTTCGCCAGATCAAAGCTAAACGCGGATGTCGTGGGCCCTTGGAAGGTCAACTCCTTTGACGCCGTCGAAATTCGCCGATACGACCGTGGGCCTGCTTCAGGACGCGCGATCCCGTTTCCTGCAAAATTACTCTGTGTAAGAGAATGCACCGCAGCAGTAAGAGCACTGATCTGCGCCTGCATGGCGCTCATCTGTTCATAGAGTCGCTCAACGCCGCTGAGCCCTATTAGCCTCCTGCTGCCTCCTAGTCTCCCCCCCTCGACATGGTTTGTGAAGACTCACGCAGCCTCAACAATACTCTCCTCATGCGCATTATCATAAACGCATGGTATCTGCTGCCGTCCACATCTCACACACGGCCGTTCCCCGTTGCATTTGATTTTCCGTCGCTTGCACTCGTTACTTTGATTCGATATCAACATCTCTTTCGTAGTCGAAGTGGACTAAAACTCACCAAGCCTTAGCGATATACTTCCTCCGTCTTTTCCGTGGGGCCGCTTCGATTTCAGGTTCATTCCCGCTCTCTCGCTCCCCAAAGACACGAACAGCATCCGGGCTCCCGTCCTGGCCGTCCGTTGTGTGGGAGGCGACGGTAGCTATAGAGGTCTCCATTCCAAGTATCCGTTCCGGAAAGAGAGTATCAAACAAGTATATATTCGCCGAGGTCAAGTATCAGCATTATTGAGTTACAGGGGGTAGGGAGAGCCTGCTGTGATCAGTTCGGTAGAAACACGGTGTGGGTGAGTGAGAGGTGGATCCAAACTGGAGAAGTGTGGAGAAACTATCGTCGGAATTCATTCCGCTGCTCCAGTCGATCCATATAGCATGACTAGCATGACTACGTAGATACCCTGGATTTGGAGACAATCTTCCAGTTCTTATCCCTTCGTGACATCGTTAAAGTTTGATCTGACTAGCAAGATCGCCTGCAATGCGTGCTACATGTGATTAGGATAACCAACCAGGAGAGTCCAAAAGCATCCACCCTTCTATACAGGTACACCTCTACCTCGGTATCCTCTCCACTGGACCTGAAGCACATCCAGCAATAAGAAACTAGTTCAAATGCCTCGTCCTCTCCTCACTCTCCTCAATCCACATCTTCAGCAACCGTTCATCCCTCGGCTTAAACCCAACCTTGAACGGCTTCGGCTCCGTCGTCAACGCCGTCGGAATCGCATTACACTCGATCGCGTCAAGGATCGGCCGGTCCTCGCTCTGTCTCGCAGGGTGCATCGTAAACGCCGTGATGAGGCGCACATACGCCGTGAAGAGCTCGCGGTTCGCCAGATGCGACCCGGCGCACATCCGCGAGCCGGCACCGTAGCCGTAATGCGGGGTTCCGGAGCCGTCGGTTGAGGCGGCGAGGTAGCGTTCGGGGAGGAAGGCGTGTGGGTTTTCAAAATGCGTTTCGTCGTAGTCTGCTGCGTAGGCGTTCTAGTTGGGAGGGCGGCTGTTAGTATAAAAAATCATTTCACGGCGGTAGATGGGAGGTCCCAGCCCAGTAGTCATGGAGGAAAGAGGTTGTGAGACGCGCGGGGGGCGGGAGGAGGGTACCATGAAGAACGTCGTGCCCTTGGGAATCACGGCGCCATTCCAGATAATATCCTTTGTGCTTTCTCTTGGTAGGCAGATGGGGATGACGGTCCAAAAGCGCAGGGTTTCCTTCACTAGGGCTGTGACGTAGGGGACCTTCTCCTCGACGAGGCACTTCTCCCATGCGTCGCCGTTGGGATAGACCTTCATGATCTCCTCGTAGGCGCGCTGCTGGATGCGTTGGCCGTCTTGGGAGGCGAGGTAGGCGATGCCCATGATGAGGTTTCCGGGGACGGTGTCGAGGCCCGCGGAGACCATGGTTAGACAGATGGACTTGATCTCGGCTGTTTCGCACATTCTTATTAGCACAGAGGCCGACTGCTTTGTTTTGGGGGTGGGAGCAGACCGTCGTTAAGCTTAGCCTCTGGGTCCTTGAGGATATTCCCGGTGATGCAGGGCTTGTCTGTTCCCTTGGCGATACGGTCCTTCAACACATCAAGCAAGTAGGTGAGGTACTTATCGCGTCGCACCCGGAACTCTTCGGCTTCGCGGTTCATCTTCGGCAGGATCCTCAGCAGCGGGATATAGTCTTGCCACTGGTTACTCGTGCTCCGGAAGTTGGAGACGCCACGTTCGACATCGACGATCTCCTTCAGCAGCTCGTCGTTCACATTCCCTTCAATCCGGATTCCATAGTTCAGCGTGAGACTCGTGTTCAGCGCAAACCGCTGAAAGTACGCCGTGGGGTTGATGTCCACCGTCCCATTCTTGCTGTCCCTGAAGAGCTCTCTGATGCTAGCCATAGACTCAAGGTCGATGATCGGCATGTACGACTGCACGGCCGGACGGTTCAGCGCCGTCGCAGCGGCCTTGCGACGACGCTTGCACGATTCGTCCCAGGGCGATGTCCCAATTGTGAACCCCTGGGAGCTGGAGACGACGCTGTGGAAAGTGTGGAAGGTTGGACGCGAGATGAGGGCCGACTGGTCCTTGATCCACAGCTGGCGGACGGAGTCGAACGTGTTCGCGAAGACAACGCGCTTATTTCCCATCCGGACCTGGAAGACGGGGCCAAACTTCTTCGCCCACTTGGCCGCAACGGTCGCATGCTGCTCGCCGAGTTGGATGAGGTTGCCGAAGATGGGGATTCCGGGGATCTCGGGGAGGCCCTTGATCTTGGGGATGTCGGTGCGGTTGAAGTAGCGGATGAGGAAGTATATGGCCGCAATGACGGCGAGAGCGACCGTCTGGAAGGCCATGGCAGATGCAAAGTGGGAAGAGGCTGAGCTCAGTATAGGAGATGGTTTCGCAATGGCTGCCCACGGGATGGAAAGCTTACCTTATAAATATGCATGACGGGGGCCAACGTCAGTGGTTGCAGGTGCTGCACGGTACATTTCCGGCCTGTCAGGGATAGCCGGCGTCATCCCCCGCAGACGATTATAGAGCGAATACTCTAAGACTAGTTGTTTGCGAGGGATATCCATACTGGTACTGTTCAGGGATGGAACAGCGGTTCACTTGTCTTTCGATGCGGGATTTTCGGGATTTCATTCCGCGCTATTGGTTTGGCCCACTGCGGAAATGGCAGCTTTACCTACTAAACTAAAGGGACGTCGAAGGTACTGCAGAGTCCAGACTAAGGAGCATTACAATAAGAACTGGCTGGCTGAGTAGAAACAGTCTCTTGAGATTCACTGGTCTATGCATATCTCTCTCTCTCTCTCTCTCTCTATAGTACACGCAAACGCGCCCATCCGCTCAAAAGCCATCAGTCATCTCAACAGCATTATATATGTATATCATCAAGATAGGTAGGATTCAAGGTAGACTGGAATGGCCTACGCCGGATACGGCTTCTCAGAAGCACTCAAGTGACTGGCCCTCCGACCCTGATGCATAACCCGATCAGCCGCCAGGGTCTGCGCAAACTTACTCTTTTCCCGGATTTGCGGTCCCTTCCAGTAGAAGATATAAATAGGAATGGTGACAAAGACGGCCAGGATACCGAGGATGGTACTCGCCCACTGCAGGTGAAGTCGTCCTCCGATGTTCGAATACATGGGGGTCGCGTACATGGCCGACAGTCCCGCGAGGAAGTCACGAGCAAATCCGTTGCCACCGGTCGCCGAAGCTGAGTAAGGACCATAGGCGGCAACCATGTAGTCTATGGTCGCCATGTAGATGCCATAGTTGGCCATGGCAATCATAAGTATGAAAACGTGGGGCACAATCCAGTGATTGTATTCGGGGCCCATTGTGGACCAGGCGAAGCCGAACAGCCCCATCGCTTCTAATGGGGCGATGAAAAGGAGGAGTAGGAGGCGGCGTTCCGGTTGTCGAGCGGCAGCACCATGTTTCTTACGGACCTGACGCTGTCGCCAGATATCAGGAAGGAAAATTCCGTAGGCCAGGAGGTATCCGATGATGATTGTACTGAAGCAAAGACCAATTCGGAGAGGGTCGAAGCCCCATTGCTCGAAGACAAGGGCAAAGGATTCGATGCACGTGAAAATCAGAGCGTCGGAGAACCCAGAGAGCAAGGAAAGGAACAGCACAATAGGTTCTCGGAGGAACATTTCAAAGGGTCGGCGCCAGATCCGCATAAAATCTTTGAAGTCAATCCTCGGCGTCTTCATTTCATTCGGCCCGTAGATGTTCGGGTCTTCCCCGGACCTGCGGCGACGTCTGGCTTCCCGGTCAAGGAGGATAGTCGAACGGGTTTCGCAAACGAGGAAGAAATGCAGCAACTGTGTTACGCCGCCGAAAATGAGCTGGATCCAGAAGTTCCATCTCCAGTGCAGCCACTGCTCCATCATTCCACCAAACAGCGGCCCAATTGTAGTACCTCCGACAGACGACAAGACGACGTAGGCCACGGCGAACCCTTGGTCGTCTGGCTCCCACATATCAGCGGTCATCCCCAGGGTGACAGAGCCCCCAGCCAAACTTAACCCCCCTAGGAAACGGCCCACAATCATAGTTCCTAGGTTTTTGGCTAGGGCGCAGGGAAGCTGCCAAATGTTCATAAAAGTCAAACTGAGCTGCATGATGGGCCACCGACCAAACTCCTCGCTCCACGGTGCCCACAGCTCGCAGCCAAAGGCGTAGGCAACCAAGAAGATCATTTGACCGACTCGAGCCGCTTGCTCGCTGATATTGAATTCTTCCGTCAGCCCATGGACTGCGTTGGAATAAGTACTGCTGTTGAAGTTCATGGACATCTGCACAACGAAGATGACGGTGAGGATGGTCCATCTCTTGTGCCAAGGAAACGAGAACCCAAGCTTATCGTAAGCATCATCCTCCGTCAGCTCCCGTTTTCCATCCGGTCCGACCTTATCGGGAGTCCCGGGAGAAGTGTCGGATGATTGGGAGGCATGTTCGGTGTGAGTATTGCCCGGTTGTCGGGAAGGGCTGGATGACTCGCCCTTCGGCTTGGTCTTCTTCTCTGTGCCAAAACCGATGTGGAGGGGATTCTGGACATCATCCTCAACCGCCATCGTGCTGGCGGGTGTAGCGAGCCCGAGGAGTGATAGGCGGACTCCGAAAGTGAAGCAAGGCGAAGAAATAAAAGAGAGGAAAAGGAACAGTTTCCAAATGCAGGAAAAATCTCCGGAACACTGGCTATCGAACGTGGCTCAAGAGTTGACAGTCCCATCAATCCAGGAACGAAGGCGAAAAAGAAATCTCCGCGTTTATAACTATTCGCACCCTCTGAACCCTGAGATAAGACGTTGGAAGTCAACGTCATAAATATTAA
The DNA here is from genome assembly GCA_025688805.1 of Aspergillus egyptiacus. Lineage (NCBI taxonomy): Eukaryota > Fungi > Ascomycota > Eurotiomycetes > Eurotiales > Aspergillaceae > Aspergillus > Aspergillus egyptiacus. Next base: position 57,582 of record MU628559.1, on the reverse strand, counting down.
ACGCAGCAAGGATGAGCATGAGCCTAGGCACGCTCCACCACCGATACCCACGAATGCGAAGTTTCTCTTGCTCGCGATCCAGCCATTGTCGTTTGCGAGGGGCGTTCGAGTCAGGTTGCAGAGGCCTATGAAAGCAACGATTGAACGGCCAGCGGCTCTGATAAGCTTCGCCACTCTCTGACTATCGAGTAGTCAGTCCCCGCGACATCATTGCCAACGGCATTATTATTATCAGAGAGAAGCATGTGTGCGTGTGTGTGAGGACCTAGTGCTTAGAGGGAGAATTCCGAGGAGCCTATCCGGGCGTCTAACGAGAGCATCCGAGGGGCGCAGATATGATGCAATCATGCAACAGGCCTGGATTGAGTCAGTAATCGTCGCTTTGGGGAAGTAGTAGTAGTCGTGGACCTTAGTACCCGGACCTAGCTAGGTAGTAGTGGATGTTGTTGGTCGGTTTTCTGTCGCTACCGTGACATCAGGGGTGACAGGTACAGCCGACTTGAGGTGAACGATGAGATACGGTAGATATCTCTCTCCCTGTCTACTAGGTAGTCACAATCATCTCCCAAGCTTTCTTCTTGCCATAGAATCTGTCTTTGTATCAACTGGTAAAAAAAAAGGCAGAGGGTATAGAGTGTTTATTCCCCTGTTCCCAGAGATAACGTACCGTATGTCGCGCACACCAAGCATCCCCAAGACGGAGAGCCAAGATTCCCGATCGCCACAAGAGTCGGAATACGCCCAGGGCGTTTCTTGACCTGCGTCATGATCATCCCCTCGACTGTTACTCCGACCAAAGGGCCTGCTTAAAGGAAGATCGTTCGATGCCGAAAACATGTCCAGCATGCCCCAGTTGTGGGGAAGAAAGTGAAATGAAGTATGACAAAATGGAATGGTGGATAGGCAACCCAGGTATTACCCCACGCACTCCACTCGGGTTACAAAAAGTCACTGCAATGTGATATGCTCATCTATTGTCATCTATGGTACATCCATTCATGAAATATGTATGCCGCCCATTATAATCAATCGATCCAAATGAGTGAAGGTGTGCCAAGGTAGAAAAGCAGTAAAAGCGAATGTTCTATTTTACATCACACAGTCATTCGTACTGTCAGCATACACGAGCGATCAATGCGGAGCCTCTATCGAGGCGGATGCTGGGATGGCAGCAGCCCCGGAAATGGGCCATTTGAACCCTGACTATAGACGCGATGATGCCCTTGCGGAACGGACTCGGTCAATGAACCGGGCCCAGATGGTCGCGCCTGGAGAGGGTGGACAGTTGTCGGCCCGGCTGGCGCATAGGCCATCCCGCCAGTAGGGTTGGGTTGCAGAATGGCAGGCGGGGTATAAGAACGACCTATCTGTTGAGAGCCTGGCCCTGACAGGGGCGCTATTCCAGACCCTCGCGGTTGCGGTGGCGGAGTACTACGGCCATACTGTGGCCCCGCTAGAGCGAGTGGTGTCCTGTGAGGCTGGGGATGATGCATGCCACCAGCCATAGGCTGCATGTGCGGGTAGCCCGGCGGAACACCAGGTTGCTGCTGAGGCGTGCCTGGAATCTGTGTCAACGCCGACACTGTTTGCGCCGTCGAACCATACGATGATGTGGGAGTCAGACCCGGACGCGAGCTATAGGTGATGTGGTTATTCCGCGGCGTTGGAGAGCTGATCGTCTGGCGATACATGGGGCCCTGGGGGGCAAGATCGCGGGATCCACCCCCTGTAGGTTGTGTATGTGGCGCCGGTGACGGCGCATAAACGGATGTAGGATACGCGTGACGTTGAGATGGTGGCGCCGGTGACGGGGCAGGCGAAGGCGCATTGAGGTTCGGTAATGCCTGGCTTGATGGGGTCTGGCTGGAGAGGAAAGGCGAATAAGGGGGTTGAGGAGCCAAGGTGGTAGGTGGACGGCTATTGGGCAGCGGAGGAACCGACGACGGTTGTTGCGACTGCTGCTGTCCCCGAGGATCGAAACGTCCCAGCCAGTCGGTATTCCCGGTAGGTCCCGAAGCCCCGGGTACCGAACCATACGAAGAGTACTCGGCGTAAGTGCGAGAAGACGGCAGATATGGACTCGGCTGTGGATAGGCCGAATTTTTGTTCTGAGTCGAGAGCACGGGATCTTCCTGACGCGAAGGCGTTGGATGTGGCAGCGACGAGCCTCCCATGTATACTGCTCCCGAAGGAGAGCTAGTAGTCGCTACAGGATTGGACGCATGGTCACTCGCGAACCGTTTCCGCGGCTGAGGCTCCTCAGCGTCGTCATTTAGGATACTCATGATATTCGAGCGCTTCGCAGGGACCTGACGAGGCGGCTCTGGTCGTTCAGCCGGCATTAACCCCACTTGGCTGTGCTCTCTGGATGGAGACAGGGCTGGACTAGGCTGAGGAATGCCAACGTGGGCACCATGTACTTGATAGAAAGACCTTTGTCCGACGGAATCGCGTCGAATATGGTGAGAGATCTCTGCCTCATGCCTCCCTAATCCTTGAAGTGGGGAGCCAGGCGGTTTTGTAAGACTATGTTGGCGAGAGTGGGAGCCTGTGGGCATAAGCGATGGCGGGTGCTGAGCTTGCGGTTGGGCCAGAGCCTGCAGGTAGGGTTGTTGGGGCGGGGCAGTCACACCTTGCCCCGGTAAAAGAGGCGACCGGTGCACATCTGCGGCTGATGTCCGGTACCCTTGGCTTTGAAGCGACTCAATTCTCGTCATCTCAGGCCCAGAGACTGCGACTTGTCTAGCAGAGATAGGATGATCATGAGGCCGAGGCGCTGTCTGGGGAATCATCGACGCCGGTACCTCACGTCTGTCATCCGCGAAATAACCCAAGCGAGGCCCCTGCATTCGCGGCGGTAACCCAGTTTGAGAGTGGATCGCGCGGGTAACGTCATCGGCCAACACAAGGGAAGGTGAGTGAGGAGCCATCGAGGCACCACTAGCTTGTGCGAGGGGTGGGTATCGAGAAAGGCTGCGCTCCCGTTCGACAAGCGGGCGGTGTGAGGACAAGCCAGCATGTCTGGCAGTAGGTGCAAGGCGGCTATCATCAAGCTCCGGAGTCGGCTCAGTGTGGGGCGCCAGCGGCCTAGACATGCTGACAGCCGAAGGAGTCGCCTCATAACGTCGTTTAGACGCGAACGTGGGCATCGGCAAATCAGCCGCAGGTTCGCCGCGGGCTTTCCTAGCTTCCGCGTGTTCAACAATGTCTTCCAGGTCTTTCTTTCCCGAGTCAAGCTGGCGTTGGAAATAGTTTTTGACCTAGAAATAAGGATTAATCATATGAACAATACAAAATGAGGGTTGTTTGACTCTTACCATCTGCGTGGATTTTGTTTTCATGAAATTGGAAATGCCTTCAAAGTCTCGACCAAAGTGTGCCAGCAATGCAGGGAAATGGTTCACTTCGGGAACGGACCAGTAGCTAGTGGTTTGCGGGGAGTTGTAATTCATATCTTGTCGGGCTATGCCAGCCACGGGAGTGGCCATGTTGCTCTCCGGCTCGGTGGGTTCGAAGGCATATACTCCCTCCCTTTGTCGACTCCGACCAGCCTTCGGTCGCGGAGGTATATCGAGCTGATCTCTCTCGGGCTGCTCCCTAATCCTCGCACCACCAGTCTCACTTGCTGCCTCCAGAGCGATTTCGGGCATCTCGGAAGACGTAATAAGAGGGGCAGCCGCCGTAGATGGTACTGTGATCGGCACCGTCGCCGCCTGGTTCGGCAACTCAGGCTGCGGTGTCAGTGGAGCGCCCTGCTGCTGCTGTTGTTGCTGCTGCTGCTGAGCCGCTTTGCCCCTTCGGCCACCCCGAGTACCGGTGCCAGAACGTGCGCCGCGTCGGCCCGCAGGTTTCTCGCCTTGCTCGCCATCTTTGGTTGTATTTCCCCGACGGCCGCTGGCAACTTGCTCGGCATCCGCAGAAGAATCTCCAAACGTTGGAGCGGCTGCACGGCGTGGGCGGCCGGTATCAGTTACCGGCGTCGGTTCCTCCTCGCCGTCGTAATCGGGTTTGACGACACCGAGGTCGGCCATCAGAGCGTTAGACTTAGGCCGAGCAGATCTCCTCGCACGGCCGCGACGGCTCCAGCGCTTGTTCAATTTCGCCTTGTACTTGATTTCTTCCTTCGTCAGGTAATAATGAACAATGCATTGCCTGAAGTCACGCCCGGGCAGTGACTCCGCGATCTTTCCCCATTTCTTGGGATGAGCCATGAAGGCATCCGTGAAGATCTCGTGCTCCTCTGGAGTGAAGTCGTTGGGTGGAGGCAAGAAGCCAAACACTTCCATTGCCCGGGACGGGTCAACGATGTTATTGGTATCCTTATAGATAAGTGCCTTCGCCTCGCGGGGTTCAAGCATGTCAGGAATCTCTGCTTCGCGACCAAGGTCGGGCCGTGCGGTAGCCTCGTTCTGACGGCGCCTCGCGAGCTCCTCCTGTGCAGAAATTTCCGACGCGCGGAGGGCATTTTGGAAATCCAGCTCGCTGTTTCCCTTGTACCGTCGTTCCGAGCGACCTTCCGGGGCTGATGTAGGGGTTACCGGTGGCGGTGGTGCCGGTGGAGGAGTCAGTCCTGGAGTGACAGTGGCCTTGTCTTTTGCGCGATCCATCTCCCACACATTTAATCTCCACCGCTTGTAGTGAGCTAGCCAATCCATTCGCAATTCTGCATTTTTCTTGGACACAGCCTTCCGGTGGTGCATTAGCTCTCCGCGAAGAATGGCTTTTATATGTTCATGAGTTGCGTTGTTTTCCTGGCAAACATCAAGATCAGACAAGGGCGTAGGAGGGCCTGAGTGCAGAAATGGAAGTTTCTCAACCGACACAGCATCAGGAAGGGAATCCAGAACTATCTTGGTGGGTGGCTCTTGTTCCTCTGTTTTCTTGCTGAGCTCGGCTGCTTGGACGGAACCTGGCAGCTCGTCTGCTGTCGCAACTGCTTTCGCTGAGCCTGAAGGCTCTTGGTCTTTCTCAGGTTCTGTCTCATGGGCGATCATGCCCAGAAGCTGGATTCGCATAAGCAATGACACGACTGTTGGATCCTCCAATGGTGGAGGTGGCAATTCTGCACGGAGGTTTCTCATGTCCTTGTCGAAGCTTTGCTTACGTTCCTCCAGGTACTCCTGCGTGAAGACATTTTCATCCTCATCTTCATCGCTAGAGCGCCCAAAGTCAGGTATAATAACGTCGGTTTTGCCTTCAGTAGCTTTGGCGGGCGGCTCCTCGACCGAAGGCCGTGTAGGACTAATTGGGCGTTCCTGAGGCGCTGCGGGCGGCTCTGGGCTGAGAACTGTTTCCTTGCCCTTCGACAGCCCAGTATCCTTGGGAATCTCAGTTCGACTAGCATCCGGGCTTCTCATCAACTCATCGGCGACCACCTTCGCTTCCCGTTTGGTATCTTCGCTTATCGACAAACTCCGATCTCTGCCATCAATCGAGTCTCTCTTCGGTGGCAAGGTAGGACTCGTCCCCGTCGGGGGGCGATGATAGCCAGGTCGAATCCACTGTTTGTTACCCTTGGAAGGACCGCGCAGTTGTGTTGGCCGTTGCTGCAAAGCACGAGGACCAGTAGGGATGCTGGATGGATGCATACGTGGGGACGTGTGGGACCCAGGGGACGCTGATCGTCCGGCCGAAGGTGGTCCACGGGATGTGTCTGCAAAAGCAGACACAGAAGCTGGCTTGTTCGGAGAAGAGTCTGGGGTAATTGCGCGTTCTCGCGCGACCATCGCTGCCGGGGCAGTCGGTGGGGAGAGCTCTACGGGCTTCTGTGCGCTAACAGACACCGTCGCAGGTGGCTTGAACGATCGCACAGGGCTCTGCTGTTTGACCGCATTAGGCAGCTCGTCACGCTTTGTCTCGTCGCGACGAGGCCGTTGTTCCAGGACGTGATGAGAGGCGCTGCGATCTGCCTTCGGTCCAGTCGGAGGCTGCATCGCGGGTCTTGGCGCAGGGTCTTGGCGCTCCTTCTCATATTTAGGCAGCGATGAGCCCGCGGGAGGTGCGTCGCCTGGAGGCTTTTCGGAAGTCAACCCCGGAATAGGCGCGGTTACAGAACCAAATGCCGGAACTTGAGGGGCAGCAGGGGGCGGTGACCGCTTAACCACGGGTGGAATGAGGTCTTTCGCGGGTTCAGGTCGAGGAGGCAGAGGTTCAGATCTTTCTATCTCGCGCCATGACTCCGCCACGGACGCTTTTCGGGGGTGTTCGGGAATTGGCTGATCCGCCATTTTGTCCAGCGATGCAGGTCCTGTAGGCAAAGATTGTGTGACAGAAGGAACTGACGATATACTAGGGTTCCGATTTTCGTTGCGGCTCGGGGGTCGATCCCTCTTCCAGGGATCTGACGGTCTGTCTCGTTCATCGCGTTCTATCCGGCGATCCAGCTCGTCACGCCGATCGAATCTGTCGCGTCGATCTAGGTCGCGTTCTCTCTCGCGCCTATCAAGATCTCGGTCTCTATCGCGATCCATAACTACTCGGTCCCGGTCGCGATCCCGGTCAATTGGCCGTTCTCTGTCACGATCGCGGTCCCGATCGCGGTCCCGATCCCACCTGGCGTCGCGTGACCGACTTCGACGTCGAAACGAGTCCCGATCGTCCAAATACGACATCCGGCCTCGACCGCGTCCACTGTCCCAATCACCGCGGCCTCGCCCCCGCATCGGTCCAGGGCGCGAGTGGTGCCCAGCTCCTGGAGGACCATCGAGTAGTCCAGACGACACAGATATCAAGCTATCCCTCGAACCGCGGCGCATGTTTCGTACAACGTCGGAATCTCGCCCGAGCGGCTCTCGCATGTCGCGGAAATCTCGTGGCGGCAGCGCGGGCGAGCGCGAACGACCGCGGCCGAATCCGACCCGGGATTCTCTCGCGTCAAAATCATGGTTGCGACGGCCCCAGTCCCGGTCTATGTCGCGGCGAAAGGGCGGGGGTCCATCACGAGCGTCTCTGAAGTCTCGGTCACGATCTCTGTCACGATCGCGAGGGTCGCGGTCCCTGTCACGAAAGTCTCCGCGGCCAGGATAGCCTCGGCCTCGACCACCAAAAGGACCGCCTCGGGGGGTGTCGATCAACGCCTTCGGAGCCCTGGGTGGCTCGCGACCTAAAGGTGGCGCATCATCAGAGCCACGAGGACCGGCGGGAGGTCGACGGTCACCGAATCGTTGGGGGGAACGGTCACGGGGGTTGAACCCAGACGATTGGGGATATCGCGCAGACATCACCGGACCATGCTAGAGTATGGGATGGAGAGACCGGGCGGAGCGCCCTGCGAACGGTTAGTCAATAATGTTCTCTTCACAAATCGCACGTGCAGAAGTAAAAGCAGAATTGAAATAGAGACATCGGTTCGCTGTATGTAGGGAGACAGGCCATTTCAGGCAGTGACAGGGCTAAGATGCGGGGACCACGTGATCTTGAAAAGCACGGGCCATGTTAAAAATTATCTAATCCGCCAAGCCGAATTGGGAAGAAGCTCAGATGGCTGAAACCCACGCTTGAGGGGATTCGACGAGTCAAAGGCCATCCCTGACTTGGCGCTGTTCAAGGTTCTGTCCTGATTCAAGGTTGTCGAGGTCAGGTGTCTCAGCTGCCCCGGCGAGGGTTTGAGAAAACCAAATCCAGAGACTCCCATGGAATTAGTGGACGTAACCCGTGGATGAACAGCTGTACGGGATTGCATGACGAGATGGCGCTTGGCCCATTATTCGAATAAAATTCGGGGATACTTCGATGTCGCCTGGTGTGACGGAAAGGGCAAATCCAACAACGAGCTGAGAGCTCTCCTCCAGGCGACCAAGGAGCAGAACGCGAATGCTGGCAAACTAACAGACCACGATAAATTGATTTTCCTTACCTTAGCCGAACGCAACGTGTCAAACAGGAAGCCGAAAGGACAGCTGCAAGGAGTTGGGACGGGGGCGTCTGGCACAAACTCGGAGTTTTCGAGGTCAAAAGGCCTGGATCCGGTCCAGGCGACGATTGAGCTTTCGGGGGGGAACCCGCGGTAACTTACAGGTTACGGGGCAGAATAAGAATAATGAAGAAATGAAGCCGATTAAAGGAAATCTCGAGGGGGGAAAGGAAGACGGAAGAAAGGAAGGAAATGAAAGAGAAAGGGAAGAAATGGAGATCTGAAGGAGGAGCAACCTGCTGCCCACGATGGGAACCTGGATGGATTCCGTTGGTCAGGGATTATTCCTTCCACCTAATTAGAATCGAATCCATAATAATTGATTTTCTCGAATTCCATCCAATCTTCAAGGCGGATCCCCAGTTTGAACCTCCCAGCTTTCAAGGTTGTCACTTGCGCTGAACGGGCTTAGTGCCTGAGGCCGGGGCCCTTGGGAAGTTGGAACTTGGGTGGGACCTCGCCGCTCGGAGTGCATAATGTATCTGCCTCAGGCATCAAAGAGGGTTGAACTTTCTGTCTAAACCCGGCCAAGCTCAAAGCAGTTAGTGTATTTCATGGTGACGGCCGGGGACTCGGTAGAACTACGTGAGGACAAGGTTAGTGCTGTGTCGGCCTCAGGCAACATTAATTTTTTTTTATTTTATTTTTCGATTTCCCCCGCATCAGTAACCGTACAGACGACCTGCAAATCTTCGAGTCTCTTAAGTCCCGACAACAGGGTTGTTCACCCTTCGCTCATCATGTCGGACCAAATAGGCAAGGCCCCTCCGGCCTCTGCCACAGATGCCGTCCTTCTCGCGTCAGAACCAGTTCCTGAGGGGACTCGCAAGGTCAGCGGGGTAGACTTCGAGCACTTCAAGGGTCGCGATATCACGGTTGCGGAGTTGGTTGATAATATGAGGTACATGGGATTTCAAAGCAGCGCTGTTGCCGATGCAGCACGCATTGTGAATGACATGGTGTGTTCCTGCCGTCGCCAGTCCATATCTGATCGCCTTTTACTAATTCTCTCTGTGTCGACAGCATACCTACCGTCATCCGGAGACCGGCGACAAAACCACGATTTTCTTAGGTTACACCTCCAATCTGATCTCCTCCGGCCTACGAGACACCATCCGCTACCTAGTTCGCAACCGTCACGTTTCCGCCATTGTTACTACCGCTGGAGGAGTTGAAGAGGATCTGATCAAATGTTTAGCACCGACGTACATGGGTTCCTTCACAGCACCAGGTGCTGGTCTCAGGGCGAAGGGCCTTAATCGGATCGGCAACCTTATCGTCCCCAACAGTAATTATTGTGCGTTTGAGGACTGGTTGATACCCATCCTGGATAAAATGTTGGAGGAGCAAGAGGCTGCCAAGGTGAAGGCGCAGGAGACGGGAGACGAGGAGGATGAACTGCATTGGACGCCCAGTCGAATCATCGAACGTCTAGGCCACGAGATTAACCATGAAGACTCGGTGCTTTACTGGGCCGCTAAGAACAACATCCCCATATTTTGCCCTGCCTTGACTGACGGCTCGCTCGGCGATATGCTCTACTTCCACACCTTCCGCTCCTCTCCGCAGCGACTACGGGTCGATATCGTCGATGACATCCGCCGGATCAACACCATGGCCGTGCGGGCGGCCCGCGCAGGTATGATCATTCTCGGAGGAGGGGTGATCAAGCATCACATCGCCAATGCTTGTCTAATGAGAAACGGGGCCGAGCACGCAGTGTACATCAACACGGCACAGGAATTCGACGGGAGCGATGCTGGAGCTCGTCCGGATGAGGCTGTGAGTTGGGGTAAGATCAAGACGGACGGTCAGTCGGTAAAGGTGTACGCGGAAGCGACGGTGGTGTTTCCGCTCATTGTTGCAGCTACGTTTGCAAGAGCCGAACAATCTTCGGCGGCTGCTAGAAGCTCAGATAACTCATAGAAGCTGGAATCGGATCGCCATTGGCACACCTCGAAAGCCGCGCTGCATGAACCAGTTGAAACCCGTATCATCTTCCCATAACAACAGTTCTACTCCACACTATGATCTTCCGACCGTTCCGGGCATTTATTATTATTATTTCGAGTTCCGATAATGGCGTGGTAAGGGTCATTCCAGGAACACCCGAGACCCAGACATCGAACAACTGGAAAGGCTTTCGGTTTCCAATGAGGGAGACGATGTCCGCCCCGACCTTTCGGGGCGGTTGGAGTGCAGACTACAAGGGGAAAAAGAGGGGCGAAGTTTCAGGTGGATTGAATGGAGGCTCGACGAATCACGGAAGCTGCATGCAGAAAAGCGATCGGAGGTTGAGTGGATTGTACCGTGGGGCTTGATCGCCACGACCGGGATGGGTCCGCAAAGACGAATGGCATTTCTGTTTTGCTTCCGCCGTCTGTCGCCACGGTCCAGATTCCAGATAATCTCGAAGAGGCCAGAGAGGGCAACGCCAAAAGCAAAGACACATGCTAGGATCAAGTGGGGATGCCTTCACCCAGTGACTCCGTCGACAGATCTTTTTCAAATCGGGACTGGCGAGACAGAGATACCAGCAGTTCTACCCCCGAGGAGACGGTGGCAAAGTAGACAGAATTTCTATGCGGATCAGGATGAATAGGACTTCTTTCGGGCCTTGAGAACCATGGAAGATGCGGATAAAAACCAGTATCCCCGACGATTTATCTGTAGGATTCTTGCTCGTGTAGGCAGAACCAGCGGTGAAGCGTCCTCTGATTTGGCCGTGGTACCGCCTCATTCTCCAGCCTTACTTGCAGCAGTCAGATCCCGTTAGGTATTCACTCTCTTTTGTTCCTCTGCAGCTTCGTCCATCTTTCGTCTTTCCCTTCGTAAATCCAACTTCGCTTCTCTCGCTGCATCCCATCCAATACCCAGCATTCATCCTCTCTTTCGTCTTGCACCGTCTCCAGGTCCCTTTCAAGGTTCCGCAGCCGATTTACTCCGTACGGCTGAGCCCTCGATAAACCTCTTATCGCAATCTAGACTCAGCTGCTCTGTGCTTTCTGCCTGGCTTCGCCTCCATTGCTGTGGTTTGCTGCCTTCTGCGTGACTCATTTTCTCTGTTTTATCATAGAGTGCCCGTCTACTTGGTTTTCATTTCTCTGGGACCTACCTCTTCTCGAGGAGTCGACTTATCCTGCTCTTCTTACTTCCCGCTCCGCATACTTCCCTACCATCATATATCACCATGGACTCTAGAATCGACACAGCGGTCACTGTCGAAGAACTACCTGCACCCCTCCCTCTCGACACCGAACCTCGTCCCGCCGGCCTAGTGGAAGCTGCCGCAGCCGCCGTCAATACCATTGCGCGAGAAATCGCTCCCCCACCTTCAGACCCCCAGCAGGACCAGACGCCGGATAATCCAAGTCATGACCAAGAAACCGAGGTTGAGACTCGACAATCGGAATCCCCAGAAACAGAAGCTCCAGAGCCCGAGCCCCAAGAGACTTCAACGGACCCTGAGTCAGCAGAGGAACACGCGTACTGGGTGGAGGAGGAGGAAGACACCTCGGCCCCAGATGAGGCTGAGATGAAGGAGATCGAGTCACAGGCAGATGGGGATTACAGTGCGCTGGAGTGTAGGTTCTGACTTACCCTCTACTATATCACTTCTAACCTTTCCAGACAACTACTGGGAGAAGAACTTTTACCCCTCCCTAGATGACCCTGAGTACCGACCGATAGAGAAGGCCCGGCTTACATGGAAGATCAAGGGTGTCCGGGGTACCAAAGAAAACCCCAACCGAGCTAAGATCATGCGCTCACCCCCGGCTTATATCGGTGGATACTGGTGGACCATCAAGTTCTTCCCTCGCGGCAACAACGTTGGCTCGCTGAGTGTCTATATTGAATGTTCATCAACCCCGCCTAAACCTGACAGCACATTGCCGGAGACAGAATTCAAGGTCCTCCGTGGTCCTGCGGATACAGAACTTGATATCGACTCCCCAGATCTACACATGAAGTTCGCTAAGACCGAGGATACGGAGGGATGGAATGAGACCTTCAAGTCCCTCTATACAGCAGCTGCCAGCCAGTCTGACACCGCCAGCCCAGGATCTTGGAGGGTTTCAGCGCAGATTGGAGTCATCATTTACAATCCTGAGGAGCCCCGCACTGGGTGGATGCAGTCCTCTTGCCATCAGTTTAATCCCCACAACTTGGACTGGGGCTGGACCAATTTCCACGGCCCGTGGGACCAGATTCATCGGCGTCAGCAGGGCCAGCGCCAGGCCTTGCTCCGTAACGACACACTATGCTTTGATGCATACATTCGCATCTTCGACGACCCAACGAAATCACTCTGGTGGCACCCCAGTGACTCTGAGCCCACCTGGGACAGTCTCGCCCTGACTGGCTACCGGCCCTTGGGTGACTCGGTCATCAATCACAGCGCAGATGTTGCTGGTCTAGCGACTTGGCTCCATATTGCTCCATTCTGCAAGATCATCCAGAGTGTGAATGTTCATGAACATCTCAAAAATTGTGACGTGAAACCCAAGCCATTGTGCGATGCACTTCAGAAATTCCTCTGGCAGCTGCGCCAGCGTGACCAGTCCCTTCAGTATGTTGACACCGATGCGATCACGTCTATACTGCGCAACTTGCACGAGGGGTCAAGTGACGTCTGTGAGTTCTGGGAACGATTGCGGCGGTCCCTAGAACTTGAGATTGCCGGGACTCCTGCGGCGGAGCAGCTCGCGCAGTTGTTCGACAGCCCGTCGCTCAACACACTCTCAGCCGGTGCTTTACTAGAGCCTGTACACACAATTCCCAAGGATCACAATTCCAGGATTTATGTCCCAGCAGATCAAGCCAAGTCGACAAGCGAAGCCTTCAGTTCCTACCTAAGCGCGAAACCTGGGAAGTGGGTGCTGCCTCCAGTTCTGCATCTTGAGCTGGGCCGCCAGACGCTGGACAAAGCGGCTCGCCAGTGGCGCCTGCTGTACAACAGAGTAGACCTGGATGAGGAGCTTGATCTGTCCCCATGGCTTCTGAACGACCAATGCGGCAAGTATGTTCTCTATGGATATATCGTTCACCGCGGTCGACGCACGTCGGGCAAGTTCTTCAGTATCTTACGCCCGGGCGGTCCCGGCACCAAATGGTTGGCGTTCGATGATGGAAGCGACAACCGGGTTGAATGCTTGACTAGTAAGACAGCTCTTGGGCCACACCTTGGCCTGGATCTGTCACAGACACCAGACCATAAGACTGGTCATGATGTTGCGGTTGCTGTGATATACGTCCGCAGTGATGTCGTCAAAGATTTCCTACCCGGTCCACAGGGGCCATGGGAGGTATCGGAGGATTTGAAGACATACTATGAGACCGGTCAGATCTGCCATCTGAAGAAGACCGACGGAAAAGCAGAAGATGAGGATATCCAGGTTGAGGTTTACTCTCTGGAGAAATACGATCAGCTCGGCAGCTTATTTGACACGTACGACCTTATGTCTCAAGCAAAGGCCGCAAACAGTGTCATGTACTTGAGTGTGCCCAGGTCCACAAACCTCACTGATGTCCGCAAGAAAATTGCTCTTTGGGCAGCCACTACTGCGGAGAAAGATGTTAGCCCTGAGCATATCCGTCTCTGGCAGATCGGTCACTCTCGCGATCGTTTCGGACCAACTCTTGAGCTCACACGGATTTCCAATCTGGCAGCTACACTTGACCTTCCCCAAAACTCTGTACGTTACTGGGTGCAGGTCATGTCGGACGGTGAGTTTTCCTAGGTTTTTTTTTCAATCTACGTCAACGGCTACTAACTTTACTACAGGTGATGCCAAGTACTTTGCTTTGAAAGACCCCGAGCCCACCGTCGCGATCAACTCGAAGCCCGAAGAGGCTGTTGTTGAGCGAGCTAGCTCCGAAACTTCCGAAGTTGTACAAGAAGTTCCAGCTACACTGGGTGCTGAACCTGGCTCATCCAGCCATACCTCTCAGGACGCATTGAACAGTGAAGTTACTGAGCCCACAGCTCCTGCTACTGAACAGACCTCGACAATTGAGTCGAACAGTGAAAGTGTGACCCCCACCGAAACCTCTGTGGAAGACTCAACGCAGGCTACGGTGGGTTATTTGCAGAACGAGGCCACGGAAGATCTGGCTCGTCTCGATAGCGCTTCAAATCCCGACACAAATGCAGTGGTTCCCGCACCTAGTCAGGAACGAGATCCTGGACAACCCTCGTCTACTGACAATCATACTGTGTCTTCTTCCACTAACGCTGATCCCATGACGCCTCCTGAGCCGCAGCTGTACGCGTCTGATGATCAAACAGAGCCAAATGCGGATGACATCGAGTCCGCCACACCCGCAGAGCCGGAGGTGGCTTTGCCAGTGGAGCACCTCTACTACTTCATCCAGCTCTTCGACATCGAATCTCAGTCACTGCGAACCGTGGGGTCCTTCTTATCTCAACGTGACGAAACCATCAAAACCGCCATCCGCAAGCACCTTGAATGGCCGGCGACGAAGGACTTCCAAGTCTGGCAGCGAGTCGATGGCACCACGATCACCACTCTCGCCTCAGCAGAGGTTTTCGAATCCCACATCCCTGATGGCACTTGTTTCATTGTCGGCGACAAATTGAACAAGGACAAGCGCGCCAAACTCAACGAGGCCGGCCTCTTCGCGAACCCCGATCACCTCGTCAGCTACCTCTGGGCCAAGTCGCGCAACCACCCAACCCGGGCCTTCACAGGAACAAAGACCCTCGATGCCACCTTCACCAGCGACTACTACAGCGGAGATTTTATGAAGGGTTACTTCCACGGCAAGGGCAAGCACATTGCTGACTCGGCCGCCACCTACACCGGTGACTTCGTCCTCGGCAAGCGCCACGGCAAGGGCCTGATGGAGTATCCCACTGGCGATACATACGACGGTGACTGGTTCGAGAACCAGTGCCACGGCCAGGGGACATTTGTCGAGCGCAAAACCGGAAACAAATATGTCGGTGGCTACAAGGACGGGAAGCGCCACGGAAAGGGCATCAGCTACTGGGAGGTTGCGGATGAGGAGATGGATCTCTGCCAGATCTGCTTTGGTGAGGAGCAGGATGCGTTGTTCTATGACTGTGGGCATGTCTGTGCTTGTGTTACTTGCGCGAGACAGGTGGATATCTGCCCCATTTGCAGGAAGAATGTCCTAAGCGTTGTCAAGATCTACCGGACTTGATTTGGCTACGAGATATGGGTCGTTCGAAGAGCCAACCTTTTTTCCGTCTTCATACCTTTATTTCTCTTTCCCCTTTTTGGTTTATTTCGTTTTCTCTGATTATGGGACAACTGTGGCATACCCTGGAAGTTTTCTCTTTTTATAACGAACATATCTCATGACACATAACAACATCATCGGATTGGACCAATATGTTTTATCTCTTTTCGCCTATGATTGAGATGCACGCATCTTGGAAATGGCCTGAACATTATAATTAGACTGAATGTTGGAATCCATATTACATACAGTATCTCAGTTCTATTTCCACGTCCCCAGTAGCAGGTCTAGAAATAACTGAAGCATTCAAGAAAAAGAGCTCTACAAAGAAATTGCGATGGATCTCTTCGATGTATCGCAAATCGAGGTGCTGAAATTGTCAGGTATCTATTGACTAGAACTCAGGCCTATATGTATGTACTCAAACACTCGAAGACAAATAAACGCCTATTTGACAACACGTTAACAGAAAAGACGAAGACGACTTCTTTTTATTCCACCATGCCAGAACAATTTAAACATTAGAACCTATCGTAATCGCGCTCATTTGCTAGCCTTTGCCTTCTTACCCTTTCCGGGGCTACTCGAGGACTGCTTCTTGGCCTTCTTGGTCTCCTTAGCCTTCGTGTCCTGGGCCTCTTTGCTGGAAGAGATAGTCGTAGTAGTAGGAATATCTGCGGCTTGGGCCTTAGCAGACTCTTCGTTCTCCTTGTTCTTCTTCTTCTTCGAGTCGCCTTTGCCCTTCTGTTGTTCGGTTTGCTTGGCCGGTTCTTCGGAAGCGGCGGTTGTTGAGGCTCCAGGCTCGGGTTTCTTGGTCGCTGACGATGCCGATTTGTCGCCCTTCTTGGGCTTATTCAGGACACCCTTCGGGTTGAGGCCCTTGCGACGGAGGCGGTTCCGCTCGGCGCGGGCGATCAGCTCAGTGTCTTCATCTGCGTTCTCGTCGAAGGGGCCGAAGTCGTCTCCAGTGTTGCCTTCTTCATCGGCGATGGGCGTCTTGTCGACGGTTTCGTCGTCCACTGTAGCTGATGTAGAGGACTTGGGCTTGCTTGCTCCGTTGGCAGAAGTCTCACTGGCATCCTTGGGCTTCTCCACGGGAGTCGGGCCGATCTTCTTGAGTTTGGCGACAAAGAAACCGTCAACGTTTTCGCGGTGCGGGAAGTAGCGTCTTGTCACGGTCATTTTGGGGTCGAAGTGCTTTCCCATGTAGTGGGTGAAACCGGGAGTGCCGAAGTCGCCAAGACCCGTGTCGACGAGCTTGACGTTGGGGCGCTTTTTGAGGGCATACTGGACGACGGCCTCGTTTTCTTCGACCGTCACCGAACAAGTGGAATAGACGACGTAACCGCCTGTTTTGGAGGAATGGTCGACGGAGTCGATGGCGGCGAGGAGGAGCTGGCGCTGCATGTGCGGGATGGCGAGGAAGTCGCGCTCGTTCTTGTTGGTTTTCACGCCGGGGTCCTTGGAGATGACGCCGGTACCGGTGCAGGGAGCGTCGAGGAGAATGCGGTCGAAGCCGCCCATGGCCTTGGGAAAGGCGGTGCGGGCGTCGAGGTTCGTAACGATGGTGTTTTTGCAACCGAGACGGTGGATATTACCGATCAGACCCTTTGCACGGGGCTTGCTGGCATCGTTGGCGATGACGCAGCCGGTGTTGCGCATGAGGGCGGAGATATACGTTGTCTTACCACCGGGGGCAGCGGCCATGTCGAGAATGCGTTCGTTCTCCTGCGGCGCGAGAGCCATGACGGGGAGGAATGAGGAGGCGGCTTGGAGGATGTAGTGGCCGGCGAGGTACTCGGGGGTGGCACCGAGAGGGACGGCGGATTCGAAAACTTGCAGACCAACTTTTGACCACTTGCCGACAGGCTCGAGGACGACACCACGGTTGATCAGCGCTTGCGCAAGAGATCTTCGGTTCGTGCGGAGAGTGTTGGTACGGATGACAACGGGACGGGGCGTTTCGTTGGCTTCAAAAAACGCAAATGCTTCCATGGGTGTGAAGAGGTTGAAGAGTTTCTCGGCGAGGAACGGAGTGTATCCGTAGTACGTGCAGATGTCGTTCAGAAGCAGTTGTGTGTAATCGGCGCGCGACTTGCCCGGTTGGCCGAGTGTCTTCAGGTCACCCAGAATGCGGATCGTGTCTGTAATTCTCGTCCGGAGTAGCTGGAGGTTGGGAGCCAGGCCCTCTCCTTCGGCGCCTTCAAACACATCTGGCCGGTCACCAGCGATGTTAGTCTGCATGGCCGACTCTTGCAGTTCGCGCTCAGCTTCCTCCTCTTCGGCCTGTCTCTCTGCGTCCAACTTTTGAGACAATCCTTCCATGTTAGCCGCCGTCAGTTTCTCCTCCGCATCGGAAAAGTCCTCATCGTCGGAAAACATCGTCTGCCGGGGATGGTCGTCCTCGTCTGAATCCATCACAGAATCTGAGTCGTCGTCGCTTCCAAATACGAAGTCCCCTCCATCCTGACTATCCATGGAGCCCTCACTAACCCCATCCAGATCATCAAACTCATCTTCCTCCAAACCCTCGTCCTCACCCTCAATATCCGACATCTCCTCATCCTCATCATCCTCCGACGCCGACTCCGATTCAGACTCTGGTTGCTTCTGAACAGGCTTCTTTTTCTCCTTCTTCCCAATCGCAGCAGCACCCTTCTTCTCCTTTCCATTGACAACGACCCCGTTGGCCTTCTTCTTCTTGGGCACATCCTTCACCACCACATCCTCCTCGACTTCGGCATGTCTTCGCTTCTTGCCTGATTCCGCCTTCGCTTCTGCGCCGCCGGCCTTTTGTTTCTTGAGCAGGGTTATTTTCGACTCATCCAGCGGGGCGGGAGGGCCCTGCTTCTTCATACGGCGACCTTTACCCATTTTGAAAAAGATATGCGACGTAGTGCAAAAGTTGTGTTTTTTGATAAACCCGCAAGAAGATTTCAACTTTTTCCTTAATTTTTTTGGCGGCACCTCAGGCGGTAAAGTGAAATTTACGGCAGAACTTTTAAGGCGGTAAATCTTGAGGCCTGGAATTTATGGCACACAACCGAGCTCCGTTTAACCACGGCTTCATCACCGCCCGATTTGGTAATTCGAAGACGACCGTCGAACAACTTGGCACTCTCTTGAAGCTCGTATCTCCTCTTCCGATCAGACCTTCCCTCAACTTGCATCCAGACTCCAGCTCTACTCCCCATAACAATGTCGGAACTAGCGTTCGCAAAATCCTTCCTCTCAGCGCTCGACTCCCGCCCCATCAAGCTCCGAGCAGACTATGTCCACAGCGAAGAAACACCACGGGCACCAGTACGTCCTCTTCCCCAATCCCTTCCTTGATCTCTCATTCTATTGAAATTAGCGGACTTCAGAACCATCAACTGCAAACTACTCGCTAACCCAAGCAAATTCGCAGTACCTCCTGCCCCGTCTCCAACCGCCCCGCCCCGAAATGCCCAAGAAGACCAAGAAGTCCTCTGTCCCCGGTTCAGCCAAGGCTATCTCCGTGACTCTGAAATCCGCGCGCAACCCTGTCCTCGAGGTGAATCTACCCAACGCGCCGCTCTCCACGACAACGGTCTCGGATCTCAAAGACGCAATCCGCGACCGGATCGTCGATAACAGCGACAACAGAGTGTCTCTGGATAAGATCAAGATTTTGTATAAGAAGAAGCCGGTCACTGGGACTGGGAAAACAGTCGCGGAAGTTGTGCGCGATGCCGGTGAGGACGAGTTACTCAGTGGTGGGGGTTCGGTGGAGTTTGGGGTTATGGTTATGGGGGGCGCAAGGGTTGTAGAAGGGGGAGGGGCTGAAGGTCAGGAGGAGAATGAGGGTCAGGTTCATGGGCATATGACTGGTGCGAGTGAGACTACGGCGAAGGCTGCGGTTGGGCCGAGTGGGCAGGCTGTACTTGAGACGGAGCAATTCTGGGACGACCTGCAGGGGTATTTGGGGCAGAGACTTAAGGACGCTGAGGAAGCGGAGAGGCTGAGGGGGTTGTTTAAGGAGGCGTGGATTTCGAGTCGGTCAACTTAGTTGGGTGTGTTTCCTTGTTATGATACCTGATACATATAAATGGAACATTGGGGCTGGCTGTGCATTAAGCAGGCAGGCTAGGAGTATACCGTGCTCTGCAGAATGTTTGGTTTCTTTTGATTGATTTCTGTCAACCTTGACGACAGGCAGAGAGGAAGTATTAAGAGAAGAGAATCAGACATCAAAAAAGAAAGGTAATATAGTAGCGTACATCCCATGATCATATTTCACATGGACAGGTTCCTGTGCAAAAAGGGGGGGGTGGGGGGAGGGGAATAAACCTAATGGAGCAAGCGTCTGGTATACGTGGGTTGATGGTTAAGAGGGAGATGACAATGGAGAGGTACAAAAAGAGGGATATAGGCACAGGAGTAGTAGAAAGGAACATATGCCAGTGGAACTTGACACCATTGCAAATGCTCAGGAATTTGGGCCAATCGCTTAAACATTCAGGAGTCCAAAAAAAAAAGAACAATTGCATAAGAAAACTGTCAGCATGGAAAAATGCTGCAATGAAATCATACATCAACAACGGCTCAGTCTAATCATCTCATCTTGAAAAAACCTTGACTACGCCGTCACCGCCGCCGCTGACGACCCACCGGCCGTCGCGACTCCAGATGACAGAGCAGACTCCTTCACCACGCATCAGCCTGTGACTCGTGATTTCTTGGGTGCATTCTCGCTTTTCAAGGTTCCAGAAGCGCAAGCTGGCATCATGGCCGGCAGATACTAGCTCACGGCCGTCGGGAGAGAGGGAAAGTGAAGCAATGGCGGAAGGATGAGCTAACATAGTGTAGGTACATTGTCCTGTAATGATTTCGTTAGGCAGCTCTTGAAAGTGCAAATACAAGTGAACGTACCACTATTAGCGTCGAAGAAGCGGATATACCTGTCTTCATAGCCGCTGATAACAACACCCTCCACGCCACTTGAACCGGTGGCGCCATGCACAACCTCTTCCTCACCCATCGCTCGGCTGGGATCAAGCCCGGCTGAACCATCGAATCCCACCGTCGTCGCAACAACGGAATTCACACCGGTCGAACGAGTCCCATCATATGTCTCAAGGCTCGCCATACCGACAATTTCCTCGCCGGTCCTAGTGTCGTACACGAGTATTGAAGCGTCCGTGTAGGACACGACAAAATTTATGCCGGCGAGGGATAATGGACTAATACACGTGGGGGAAGGCGATTCGTTTCGGACAATCTGTCGGACCATGGTGTAATGGAACGGTGTTGTCGTTGCCATGCTGGGCTGCGGTGAAGACGGGAAGTTTGATCCAGAGGAGATGGAGTTGGCACGCCGACTACCCCCTGCCCGTCGAGAACCAGCTTGCGGCGAGGAGACCGCAGGCGGTGCACTGACTGCCCAGATGATTATCCTGCCATCTGAGGAGCCTGAGGCAAGGATGACCCGATCAGATCCGCCATAATGGTTAGAGGAATCACCAAATACAGAGCCCGCTGTTCCCGGGAGAACACAAAGCCCCCAGACAGCGTCCGAGTGGCCATCCAGAGTAGCCTTGGGATCAACTCGACCACGTTCCCAAACACGTACACTAGCATCCTGCCCACCAGAGAAGACCCATCCGTCTCCAAGCGCGCGACCGCCATTTGAGAAGTTTTGTGACGGAGAGCATGCAGCCAACGCAGTCACTGCCCCAACATGTCCTCTGTGCGTAAAATAGCTCGTGATATCCAAATCGTTACCCGAACCTGTTGCATGAGCACCAAAAGCGCCGTAGCTTGCTGGGATTATCCAGCGTTTGATTGTTCCGTCATCACTGCATGTGCATATCTCAGGCTCCGATGGACTGCCGCCTCCGGTAAAGATCACAGAGCGAATGACATCCAGGTGTCCTCGTAGGGCGAATCGAACCTTGAAAGCAGACTCTTGCTTCGCGCCCAGCCCCGTGCCAAGATCAATAGAGCCTTCGCTCTTTCGCCGGGATCCAGAGCTCTTTCTCCGATGAGAGAGCGACCCCGGTCTCACGGGAGACTTTTGTCGGACAAAATTCGCATTGGGAAAGGCATCGACATCTGGTCGTTGAGGGGGCATCGATTCCAGCGGAGCTGCTTGGTCGGTCGGCTCATCAAAGTTCCATCCATCGTTATCTCCAAGACCTTCTTCGGCTTGTTGCGGCCGAGGAACGTCCTTGGCCGAGACTTGTGATCCGTAGCTGTCAAATGCCTGTCTTTCCGAACCTGGACGGTCATCCAGAGAGTTCTCCAAAGATCGCTCCCTGTCATCCATGGCCATTATAGGAGTCTGTTGATGTTCCATAGCTCGTCTGTCAACAGCGTCCCTCGAGGCGGCAGGGAGGCTGTACTGACTCGGCGCCCGAGACAGGGCCACGTTATCAGGATAATGTCTAATAATAGGTTGGTGATTCTGTAAAGGGATCTCTCGGGCCATCATATTGTTTGCTTGCTGCTGTTGCTTTTGTCGCTGTTGCTGGATGTATGCTTCTTCTAGGCTCTGCTGAGACATCTGCTGGTTTCCGTAAACATGGTTCGAGAGCTCGAGCTCGCCGAGGTCGGGGGGCGGGTGTGTGGATGGAATGACATGATATGCTATTTCCTGCGAGCACTTAGACAGATACAATCTTGATTTATCACGTTCGTTTTCCTGCCGGAATTCGTGTTGGTTTTCCGCATTGGGGTCAGCATCGCCAAGTAGCGATTTCGGTTGCTGAGCTGGATGATAGTTAGACCAAGCCGAAGGCAGTCCGTGTAAAAGAAACAAATACCTTTCAAGGCATTGATACTCTCCCGGGCGATCTCCTTCGGGTCTCGGAGGTCCTCCACGGCCTCGTTGTTTGTCAGCTTCCTAACCTTCTCGCGCTCCTTCTTTAGCGCCGCCTCAAGCAACCGGACATGCTTCCCGAGCGACTCGTGTAAGCGCTTGCTTGTTCGGACATCGCCCTCAAGCTTTCCGATCCGAGACTTCATCTCCGCGCGCTCGATCTCCCAGGCGTTGCGATCTCGCTCGTGCCGGTGCCATTCTGTCTGCAGGAAGCGCATCACGCCTAGAGACCGACACGCAGTTAGCTATTTCTTTACACTTGCCAATTGAAATATGCGACTACTTCGGTCGTTCGCGCAAAGAGCTCACCTTGCAATGTGTATTCCGTCCCCTGAGGGTGGCCCCCGTTCGCATCGCCGCCAGGGCCGACGAACCCTCCACTCCCCGACATGGCGGAGGGAGATTGCCAAGCCATATACTGAGAAGCCGAAGGAGCTATAACAATTGAAACGGTGCAGGAAAAGTAATTCCGCTCGCAAGTTTGGAGTGTGGGTGCGGATTAAGTGGGCCAGTCAGAACTCCCGAGTTGTTTGTTCGCAGCGGTCAAGCTGAGGGTTGTTGTGAGCCAACGGAGCTAAAGACGAAGGACAGCGGCAGGGAACACCGTTCCACGCCGTGCCAGCACCCTGGGAGATGGCAATAAATAGAGGCAAAATCAGATGGCAAGGAGGCTCCTTCAGCAAAGGAGGCGCAGACTCGAACGGAGCTGTTGGAGCCGAAAAGGATACTTGGTGCGCGTCTGGAGGTCTCCTCGCTGGAAAAGTCACCGCCGCAGCTGGGCTCTCGTTGGCTCCCGTTAACGCCCACGGGATTGTTACCGCCTTTAGCGCCGAGATTCCTTGTGGTCAGGAGTCTGCGGGGTCGGATTTCTCTTCATTAATGTTGAAGAATCATTAGAGGTTTGGAGAGCAGTTGACATGTGTCATAACA
Organism: Aspergillus egyptiacus; assembly: GCA_025688805.1. Classification (NCBI taxonomy): domain Eukaryota; kingdom Fungi; phylum Ascomycota; class Eurotiomycetes; order Eurotiales; family Aspergillaceae; genus Aspergillus; species Aspergillus egyptiacus. The sequence goes on along the minus strand of MU628559.1, from coordinate 34,672 downwards.
CCTGGCAAGTGGTATATTCTGCCGATTCAAGTCGGGTCTCTACCTAGGTTGTGGTTTAGGTGAACGGTCGCTCTTCCGCCAATCACAATGACCGCGGCTTATAGGTTGCTTTTAACAATTAACTTAACTAATCACAGCACATGCACAAGCTAAACGTGTCGCTCTTGAAGCATACGGGCATTTCTACAGGCTTGACACAGGGCTTTGGGATCTAAGACATTCCGTGATCACTCACAATGAATGACTGTGGTACTACACCCACGGCTTACTGGAGATTATATAGTTCATTTGTTTCTATATAACTGAGAGCAATCTGCCATCACAGATCAAAACTGCCTTCGCAGAGATCATCTTCCTCATCCCTATCCTGCCCATAGAGCACTTCACAGACGCCTCCCACCGGCACATCCAGAACTGCGTCAGTCCCTTCGCTCCAGATCTCCTTCCAATTGACTCTCCGATTCTGCGGACCCATGATTTGGTACGAGGTCGCGCCCGGACGCATTTTTGCTGATCCGCCGGGTCGTCGTCTACCTTTTCCATCAATGACCGCTACGTTGGCCACTTCATCAACAATATTTTCCACACTGTTCATCGGTAGAGTGAGGTATCCTGTGTTGTAGGACGCAAGGGCGACATAGATGTAGATGATGGTCATGACGAGCCATGAAGGAATTGCCAAGGACCACCATCGATTAGGGTAATAGTATATTCCAAGCTGGTGTAAGAAAGGCGACGGAAGATACGACCAGAGGATGTATATCACTGCAATCATGCGTCAGAGTCTAGATCCCACGTAAGTCGGGTTATGGTCTTACTCACAGAAAGCCAAGGACGAGGCGAGGTACAGAACAAATCCATAGTATTCGTATGTCGGCACCTTTGGACTTGCGCGAGGAACTGTTGTCGCTCTTCGTGCCGACTTTGCGACGGCCGCTTCAGTGTCATTGGGAGTCTCGACGTCGGAGCTGTCGGGAGTGGTGGGCCGTGAAGTGGTGGCAGAGAAGGGAGGTCGTAGCAGAGACGTCAATGAGGGAGACGGGGGTAGGGGGGTTGGAGGCCTATTGTAGAAGGGCGGAGCAAATGCATTGGGTCCGTGAAGAGAGCTCGTTGACTGGCGAAAAGGTCGATGAATCGCAATGTCGTCTTCCGGTGACTGCTCATCGTTCGAGTCCGCGGACGCATCTGAGAACGACTGTTCTTCGCGGGAAAAATGGGAATGGAAATCGACATCATCGCCTGTTTCAACCTCGCCGTGAGGAGAGAAATCTCCTTCCTGGTCGTCTTCATCTGGATAGCTGTTGTTCAAAGCGTCTCCGGTCGTTTCCAGCTCATCCGGCGGCAGAGGTGGGAATGGTTGTTTCTGTTCGAACGGCAGAGTCGGCGTGGTAGATTCCAAATCATCCTGTATGTAAAAATCTCCCTTCTTCTCTGATTTCAGAAGGGGCATCTTCTAGAAGAATCCGAGGTGGAAATAAGTACGCCATGGGAACGGTTGTGAGCTAAGGTACTCGGTATATGCTCCCAAGGGGTCTCGACTGCCACATCCTATATTGCCGGATCTCACCGCCCTCGCTCAGTATCCATGAGCAGTAATATGCGTCGAATTGAATTGCTCATCAATTCCTTCAATTCCCGTTTCTAAATTCCTATCGTAAGGCTACCCTGGAGTAGACGGCTAGACTCGAGATTTTGCTCCTATGTTATTTTACGTACACCCTAGCGTTGGCCGGACTTTACTCATGCACCCCGCCTATTGTACTTTTGACACTGATATATATTGACAAAGATCCCCAGTTTGCTCTTGTTGATCAACAATTGGATTTCCCAAATGGTTCATGCACGAGCCAGACACTGCAATAGTGCTGCAGTTAAGGTAGGTTATACCGTTATTTGAATCCCTTTCCAATGTGGTTGTACTGTTGGAGTCTTGAAGAGTTTAAGGTACTTGGTGCAGCACGTTAGTGTTGGCACCATCCAAGGAATGATCACTGATCAGAGCTTTCTGTGAAACTTACAACATCTTTTCCAGCCTGGAGGTATCATTATTGAACTTCTGATCAGAAGTCTAATAATAGAATTATCTGGTTGGACTGGCTCCTGTATTATTTAATTTATTTTATTATGTATGGGTCGGTCATAAACCAAGTCCGAGCACCCGTCGACCTCGATAACCCCAATTATTTTGACCTGTAGTCTACGTCCATCTATTTTTCTCAGGAGAGATTTTGCTTGGGGGATTAGGCAGTTGCCGGACAATCCATGGCCTCTGTCCTAGAATAAAACACGTCTTTAATTGCATGATGATACATATCCCTTTGCTTTTACCTGTAATTATCCAAGTTTCATGGCCTGCAGTTAGAAACTTGGGAAGTCTCTCAGGATTCCACAACCTGAACAACCTTGAATCCGACCTCCTGGAAGATCCACACTACCTAATCTTGGATCTCGATCGATGAGGCGCCGTCGGCTCATGATCATTGACATTATTATTGTAGGATCTTTTTCTTAATTTCCCTGACCAGATCGCTTACCTGTGTTTCACTCGGCAAGTCGAAAAGTCGTCGAAAAGCATGTAACCATGATCGACGACGGATCCTTTAATGGTTTTCGAATCCGCTCAGCGGTCGGGCGCATGGATGGAAGATCATCAGCGTGCGATAGACTTATCGTGGCAGATTCTTCCCCATCAGGAATTCCTAACCCGTCTCCAATTCCATAACCACGGGTCTGGCGAGGCCTGCCGAGTCATGGCCGACTTATCATTGGACCTCTCCATATTCCTAATCCTGCCCCTGATCAGTTGAGTGAACAGGTTCGTCTTTCCCTTCAGCTCGAGTTGGGAGTCCTTCCCGATTGGATCTGGGATACCGGTTCGAATCCCCTCATCAGCATGGACAGACACTCTGGCGCTGCAGTGTATGCACAGGAGTTCTCTCACGAGGAGATTCTCTCATTGTCGGCCAATAATGGTTCTCTGGCACTCTGCCGACCTTGCTGGCTGCATTCTTTCGCCTTGCTTGTGTGACAGAGTGACAGTCTGGATGGAGTCACAGCAAACCCCACTTAGTTGACTTCGTCTTCAATAGCGCGTCGGCCGGCGTACTGGACAGTCTCGATTATCCCGCTTGTCTTGTAACTGAGAGGATCCTGGTTGGTCATATACTGTTCCTGACCAGGGGTCCTTGGTAAAAAGATTTCAATATTGCGGGCACTAAAAAAGCGGGTTCTCTTTCTTGTACGTATCTGCATCATCCGGCCCGGGTGACAGGTCCACCACGCTATGGAATCCTCCCTTCGAAATTGAACGCGCTGCGAGAATATATGAAGTATGACTTGCGTCGTCTTGTCCTGCAACCCCGCGGTCGGAGTTGGAGCGGAGGATAAGACAATAGAGCCTATCGACCACGATGCCTGCAAAACATGCTCTATTGAACCTTCTTGTTGCACGACAGGATCTCCTTGTATGTGTTGCCATAATCCAATTATTTTATGAATACAGGTTCAGTTAGACGAGATGTTAACAGCGAGCCATTTAGGACCCGAGCAATGATCCCAATATTGGCTCCTCGAGGGGAAATGCTTCTTCAACAACCTCCGAGACGCTGGATACTCTGACCGGCGGTGGAGCAGGCTCAACCTCAATCTCTGCTCTCCTGTCCACTCTGGTTCCCGCTTTGTTGCTGGCAACAATCTGGTTCTCGATATTTCTAATCTTTCGTCGCACACAATTACGGTGGTATGCTCCGAGGAGCCATTTGCCTTGCTGGCATCAGCAGTATGCCCCTGACCAATCCCTCGTCTTGGAACGACTGCCTGCTAAAAGAATATTCCTACAGTGAAAGGAGTCCTCAGCTGCCAACCGGCTGGGTGAACTGGTTCGGACACTTTCTCAAGATATCCGATGCCCATGTTCTCAACCACCACTCGATGGATGGATATCTCTTCTTGCGCTTCTTGAGGGTTCTCTGCGCAACCTTCTTCGTTGGATGCCTTATCACATGGCCGGTGCTACTTCCTATCCATGCCACTGGTGGCGCAGGAAACACCCAGCTCGATGCGTTAAGTTTTAGCAATGTCAAGGACTCAAAGCGTTACTATGCTCATGCCGTCATGGCATGCGTCTACTTTAGTGAGTGTGACGATCCGAGGCCGCGCTCATGTGGATGCTGATTCGTTTGAAGCCTTTGTCTTCTACACTGTCACCAGGGAGAGTATATTCTATGCAAATCTGCGACAGGCGTATCTCAACTCGCCTGCCTATGCTCACAGGATCTCGTCACGAACGGTCTTATTCATGTCAGTGCCAGAGGACTACAAAAGCGAAAAGAAACTGCGACAGGTATTTGGTGACTCCATCCGACGAATCTGGATCACATCCGACTGCAAAGAGCTGGAGAAAAAAGTCCAGGAGCGGGACAAGCTCGCCCACCGTCTAGAGAGGCTGGAGACGGAACTCATTCGATCCGCAAATCGCGTGCACATGAAAATGTTGAAAGCTGGAACCCTTCCTTCTGCCGACTGTGACTGCGAGTCGAGCGGCTCGGCCCTGTACGACAAAGTCCCCAGGCCGACACACCGTCTCAAGTTGTTTGGGGAGAAAGTCGACTCGATCAGCTGGCTGAGAGAGAAGATTGTGACTATGAACAAAGAAATCGAAGAGCTGCAGGAAAAGCACCGAAATGGGGAGGCGAAGCTTCTGTCAGCGATATTCGTCGAGTTCAACTCGCAGTCTGATGCGCAGATCGCACTTCAAACCCTCTCGCACCACCAGCCGCTCCATATGACGCCTCGTTTCACCGGGATTGCCCCGGACGAAGTGGTCTGGTCTGCATTAAATCTTAGTTGGTGGCAGCGGATTGTTCGCAGATTCCTCATCCAGGGTGGAATCGCAGCAATGATTATTTTTTGGTCGATTCCCTCCGCCCTGGTCGGTGCCATCTCGAATATTAGCTACCTCACGAGCATGCTTCCATTCCTGAGCTTCATCGATAAGCTTCCCGAGGTGATCAGGGGCGTGATTGCAGGTCTACTCCCGGCTGCTGCCCTTGTTATGCTGATGTCTATAGTGCCAATCATCTGCCGTTGTATGTTACAAGCATCTTCCCAGTATCGTGATTTACTGGCTAACCAGCCCCCTTCTTTAGTTTGCGCTCGGCGCGCGGGTGTTCCCTCGGCATCTCGAGTCGAGCTCTTCACCCAGACTGCGCACTTCTGCTTCCAAGTCGTCCAGGTGTTTCTAGTGACCACCTTGACCTCTGCAGCATCTGCAGCAACCGCACAAATCATTCAGGACCCGCTGTCGGCCACGGACCTTCTAGCCGAGAACCTACCGAAAGCTACCAACTTCTACGTTTCCTATTTTCTTCTCCAAGGACTCAGCACCAGCTCGCTAGCCGTGGTCCAGATCATGGGTGTCTTAGTCTTCAAGTTCATCACCACATTCTTCGACGGCTCGCCGCGGCGCCTCTACGAGCAATGGGCCGCTCTCAGCGGTGTCAGCTGGGGAAACATCTTCCCCATTTTTACGACCATGGGCGTAATAGGTGAGACATTCTCTTTTACTTCCCGGCCCATTCGTTGACGTTAATTCTTTCATCTTACCCCACCCCTAAATCAAACCAAACTAATATCTCTCCTGCAAAAAAAAAGCATTGACATACTCCTGCATCGCCCCTCTCATCCTCGGCTTCTGCTTCGTAGGCCTCTACCTCGTCTACCAAGCCTACCGCTACAACTTCCTCTTCGTCTACGACATCCGCATCGACACAAAAGGCCTCGTCTACCCCCGCGCCCTCCAACACCTCCTCACAGGCATCTATCTGGCAAATATCTGCATGATCGGCCTCTTCGCCATAAAATCCGCCATCGGCCCCCTAATCATCATGGTCCTCTTCACCATCCTCTTCACCCTCGCCCATATCTCCCTCAACGAAGCCCTGGCGCCGCTAACCACTTTCCTCCCGCGCACCCTCCCCGTCGAAGCAGAAATCATCATGCAGCAGGCCAAAGAGGAAGAACAAGCCCTCCTCCTCAACCCCGTCACCACTAGCCGCTGGGAGGCAGCATTCAAATGGTTCCACCCGAACCTGTATCGGGATTTCATGGCCCTGAGGCGGAAAGTGCGCCGGGACCATGTGGAGATCAAGTACTCGGATCAGCAGCAAAAAGATGCGTACTTCGAACCTTGCGTGACGAGGTGCATGCCGACGCTTTGGATCCCGAGGGATAAGTGGGGGGTTAGTAAGGTGGAGATTGAGGAGATGGAGGGGACGGGGGTTCCGATTACGGATGAGGGGGCGCATCTGGATGAGAAAAATAAGATTGTTTGGGATAAGTTTGATCCGAACTTACCGCTCTGGGAGTTGAAGACGTTGTATTAGGGATTTCGATGGTTACCTATGGTTATGGCATGGGAGTTTGGGGAATTGGTTATGACTACGCGGCGCGTCCAGGTATGGGTTTTTTATTATAATTTTATTATCATTATTACTTTTTGCGGTTTATGAATGACTATAGCCGAAAGATTCCTGGATGATATTATCTAATGTGATGATGGCTAGCCATGATTACGAAACATTTTGGTAGGGGTAAAGTAGGTGGGAACTACCTAGGTATAGCGAGAGGATGACAGACCGGGACATCGCGCTATTTATATGCTTGTAAACCGCCCGCATCCGATTTGCCATGGACAAAGCGCAATCCAATGACCAAAGACTCTGGATACATAGGACAATGCATGCTACATCCAGAGACCCCATCCCCACATATGCCAGATGAGCTCTAAACAGTCAACGTAAACTCAACCGTATTCACCTCCCCCTCGACTCGCGGATAGAACTCAAAAGTGAAGACCGTGGTCTCCCCCGCAGCGATAACCGCATCGATAGCAGCGGCGGTGATGATAACGTTCTCCTCGTTCCAGTTCCAATGGTTATTGTACGTCTACAGAATGGTGAGGGGAAACAAACAACTGTCAGTATGCGTATGCATAAGCCCTAAATGGAGTTGTGGCAGGGTGGCTTACCGCGCGAGCCTGTTGAAGTGGACCTAGCCATTGAGTCCAGTCGTCAAAGAGATACACGCCTGACGCAGTGAGAACTTTCACGGCCGCCAGTGTGGGGAGGCCCTTCCAGGCTATAGGGATCCAATAGTCACCCCCTGCAATGTCGGAGGCAACTGCTGAGGTTGAGGCTAGGGTTGGGATGTCCCACTGAACGATCTGGATAGTGGGGGCGGCGACACCGCCATCGAACTCCAGGGTGAGGGTGTCAATGAGACCTGCGGGCGTGGAGGCCGTGAACTTGCTTGAGAGGTAAGACGCGGAAAACGTGATGCTGTTACCTGAGATGGAATAGTCGGAGCCAGCTGTCAGGAGAATCCCGGTTGAATCAGTGATGGAGACAAGTGAGTTGCCGTTGAAAAGGTAAGGTAAGGTCTGGGATGAGACTTGGGTGCCAACGCGGTGGAAGATGTACGCAGAGGAGAATTGTTCTGTGGTCCCGGCGTCTTCAGTACTATCGGGGAGACTGCTTGCGGTATTTTCTGTAGTGCCGACGACGAGCTGCAGGGTTGTTGGGTCACGCCATTGGCCGGCTATGCGGTCGAGATGGTCTGCGCCGTTGTCCCAGATTATGGTGGGGATGTTGAACTGTGCGGCTACACGTTGGAGGTGGTCGAAGTATTTCCAGCGCGCGGCGGGCTCTGTATTGACGGAGGACGCATCGTATTCTCCTAGGATTAAGGGGATGTTGCTGAAGTTGTTGCGGATTAACTCAAAGTCAACTGTCAGGACGTCCCTGTCGCTTTCTGAACCCCAGATTGTTTTGCCCCTGGATGGGTTAGAGGGTGTTAGTATGAGGAGGGCTGCAATGCTTACCATGCGCTGAAGATGAAGTCGTCTAGGAGGGCAGTGAGTTATGGCATCCTTGAACATGGGCGAGCCACTTACAAGGACTATAGTAGTGGAACTGAAGGGCCCAAGGGTTTGTGATATTGGTTGGCGCCTCAAACCACTGCGAGGTCTTGATGCTGTCCTGGCCGCCTCCAACCAGATTGACAACACGCTGAGAGTTGAAGCCCCCAGCATCGGCAATTGCCTGGAGAAAGATACTGTTCAGTCTGTTGATCCTTGCGCCGTCTTCGGCGGTATTCGCTGGAGGTTCATTAATCGATTCAAAAGCCACCAGGCTCGACTTGCAGCCTAGCTTGGTTCCAATTTGATGCCAGAGCCTGTAGAACTTTTGTTCTATCATGTCTATGTCGGCCCCAGGGGCAGTTACATCGGCCCATTCCCACGAGTCTAGTACGAAATCAGTCATACACAGTCCATGAGGGAGCACAAGTCGCGATGGTGGCGACTCACCATGATGAACATCCACTATGGTATATAGGTCGCGAGAAGTAATCATGTCCACTACGTCTGATACGCGCTGCAGCCAGGCCGGATCGACGGTCCAGTCCGGAGAGCCTCCTGTGAAATGGTGAGTCCAAGTTACTGTTCATTGTCAGTATATTGGTCTGTAGAGCATGGTAATCTGTCTCTTACCTGGAAGCCGGACACTCTTGAACCCAGACTGTTTGATGATATCTAGTGTTCCTTCCTGTATGGGAGCATTGTTCCAAGAACCTTCGTCGGGAATAGCATCAAGGGTGTTACCCAAGTTCCAACCCGGATGAAGGCTTGCAACAAAGTCCTCGGCGGTGATAGGTGCAAATGTCCCTGGGCAGGTAACCTGTGAGTACGCAACATGCAAGAGAGTGGCAACAGCCGCTGTAGAAAACAGCCCATGCATCTTGACTCCGTATGTCCTGGTGCACGTGTCGATGGGAAAACTCTAGTTCCCGAAGCGAGGGAGGTGAGCTATATAGACAGCGAAGCGGAGGTACTCCGGGAAATTGTTCACAATTTCCCGCCCACTAGTAGACGGACTCATTGGACATCCTCAATCTTCGTCATGTCAGGCCTGTTATGATGTTGAACAGGGATATGAAACAGAGGAGACCACCGAGCGGGTGGACATCAACTGCGAAGCCTCATTGAGCACGGACCGGCGGACCGTCATGCACAAATCCATGTTAATCAACCGTAGACCTCGACTGAAGATGATACTTCAGTGGGTTGATGAACCGGGAAAGTGGTAAAAGCCTGCTAGCTGTGAGAGGTGGCATCACCATCGTGGTAATTTCCTCCAATGACGGAGAAAATTGGCGGAAACACGGGGGAGTTTTAAACAGCTTAAAAGTGCATGTTTGTGTCAACTTGCCTGAAGAACTGCCAGAGCGCCGGAGATGTCTCCGGACAGAATCATCGTTTGATGTCTGTTCCTGCAAGTCCCTGCAGCCAGTGAATCAGCGAGCTGGACGAGATTAGGAGATATTAGCCATGATGGTTTATCAGTGCACTTTTCTCATGCAGCTCGCCATGGACGTCGTCTGTGCCTTCAAAATCTAGGGTATGAATAAGCCATAATGTTGCTGGGAATGCTTCTGGGGCCCGTGTTGAATTAGGAAAGGTGAGCTCAAGATGCAGTCTTGGAAATTGGAGTCGTAGTCGTCATAAATAAAGATAAAGATACATTAAACTGCGCCAATTTCAAGGCGTCTATATAACCGTACATAAATCAGGTCGTCCATGGTCATTTCATCATCAAAGCTCAACCTAAGAAGAAATGTATCGCCATATTCATCAGCAGAGCATATCGTACTGTATAGACTGATAGAAGAATATAGAGCCAGTTATAATAGCCTCTACATGACTATGCAGTCTTTGCTTCGCTCCCGCCCGCGCTCCGAATGCCTCCCGTACTGGTTCCTCTGGTATGGGGATCGCGGGGGAGCATCCAGGACACTGGGGTGCCGTTGCGGGGGCGGATACGCCGGGCTCTTGGCTGCCTGTTCGTAGGACGGAGGTGGGCCATCGTCCGAATCTGCATGCTCACAGGAACGAGTCTCTAAATGCGATTGGGAATGGCGTCCGTAGGGTTGACGGGATCGCGGTGGACGGCCCAAACCGGTGGCGTTTGTGCCAGTTGCAAGATTGGCTGCACTTGCAGAACGAGCATGGGCAGGACTTAGCTGTCGTCGCTCTTCCTCCTGGTACTGTAGCGAAAGGGCATATGCGTAGTCCGCGTCCGCTTGCTCCTGAGCAGATAATGTAGTTGCTTGTCCTGGGGCGTTGCTCGACGTCCGGGGCCCGGATGGGTCGGTTTCTCGAGGAGTGTGCTGGCTGACAAGTCGGAAGTCACCAGCATAAAAGCCCGCATTAGACCCGTTTACATCGACGAGACTTTCCCATACTACTTCTGCGTGGTTGGAGTACCCGGCATCGGTGACGAGCGTGAAGAGCCGATGCAGTTGCGGGTGCTTGTAAAGGGTCGAGAAATGGTCATTACGAAATAAGATCGAAAATGAGCCGGGTTGCAGGGTCCTGGCTAGCTGTTCGAGTCCGTAGGGACTAAGCTGAGTCGCGTTTTCGACATCTGTAAATTGCTGGATCGCTTGGATATCTGCCATGACTCTTTCCTCTTCCGTAGTTAGGGCTACCCCTTGGAATACTCGATCCTCGAGTTCTTGTTTGCGAAATGGAAGCAATTGGATATCCTCATAATATTGACCGATCCGTTCTAATGCCGAACTGGCATCAGTAGACGGGGATGCGATCCACCCGTGCACAAGAGGTACTCCAAACGTACTATAGAACTTGATATCTTCGGTCTGAAGGAAAGCGCCGGCCATGTCGTTTGATTCCTTAGCTGGTCAGTACAGTTCATCAAGCAGATCGATACGGGTAATACCAAAGTGAGCCGTGGGTTAACGTTCATGCCCGTATGCAACATGGTCAAAAACCGGCTAAGAGCTTCGATGTCTGGTAGCTCGTCATGCGGTCCCAAGCGCGTTGTCAACTCATCAAACAGCGCCTCGATCAGTAAGCCCAGTGAAATATGCTCCCTTGTCCGTAACGCCCTCACAATAGGAGGCGGGGAACTTTGGTTTGCGGCACGTAAGACAAGCGCGTTCACCAAAGCCAAGAGAGGACATGGACCATTTTTATTCTGAATCAACATAGGGGACTCGCGCAGGGTTCCTGTGAAGTCTTTCCAGTTAATATGCCTGATCGAGTAAGTCTCAGCTCGCTTCTCTTGCTGCTGGCCATCGGTGACTGCTGAGTGAGCGGGTCGGATCTGGCGTTGCAGAGGGGCGGCACCATCAGATTGCACATTCTGTAGAGCAGATTGGCTCTCCCCGTCTTCAATGGAACGCGATGCCGTTTGCTTAATTTTCTGTCGTTCTTGACTGGAAGGTTCATCAAGGTCTATTAGCACATGTGATGATGTGGTTGTCGCTGTGGACAGAGTTCCGGGAGAGTTTATTCGCGGCTGCGCAGGACCCTGTTCGGGCGGAAAGTGGGCTGGCGCATGTTCTGCATCAACATGAGCTTTCTGGGGTTCAATATTTATAACGCCTGTCTGCTGAGAGTCCATTTCTGAACCTTGGGAAAGCCATGCTGACGATTGGCTGGGCTCATTAGCCCACGGCTGTTCCGCCTCCGACTGTTTGTCAAAAAGGGACAAGCGTGCAGCCATTGTAATAATTCCCTCATCTACGTGAATAAGTATGCGATGGCGATCCAGTTGTTAAAGCGAAGTCACTAACCTTGACCTAACCTGCCGCTTGTGTCATCGCGAAGAGAGGACGTCCGAGAATTTCTATCGTCCCAGGAATTCTCGTCTTTCTGCGCGGCTTTGAGGAATGGATTATTTGATTGAAGGGGCGGACCAGGCGAGTGACCATGGTATCCCCAGTCCGATGTATCCATTACCCCTTGATTGGGCTGCCATTCATTCGCGGCCAGTCTTCGCTGAGTGCCCGCAAGAACGATAGGAGGCACCCGATCCCCTCTTCTATTGTCTGTTGTCTCTCCGTCTGGTAGACCACTGTCTATACCCGACTGATGCATCGAGCCTCCGGTCCCTCTGGGGCTTTGGTCTGGGTTCTCCACCAGCTCCTCCGCCCATGGATTCGGGGTGTCTGTGGACGAGGTCCGGATCGGAGACCTCTGCGCTTGCTCCAAACTCATCAGGTCGAATGCCGGTGACGTATTCAGATCAGGAGAGAAGATCGATTCTTGCGATGGAAATCGTCGAGGATGAGGAGAGCTCTGGGCTCTTCTGGGACGGGTTAAGCGTTTGGGCGAGAGCGAGGACACGGATAAAGATGTCGGAGAGGGTTGTGAGATAGAAGCGCGAGGTTGAAAGCGCGCATTCCCTTGGCTGAGATTGTGAAGATGTGGAGGAGCTCGTTTGCGCAGGACCATGAAGGCAGTTTTTGGAGTGACGGTTCTCAGCCTGCCGGGCAAAGGTTGAAACGCTAGGCACGCTCAAGGACCAATAAGACAAATGCAGGAACGAGTATTGCGGCTTAGACAAGGCAATCCAATCGCAGGGCACTTCGGACACAACATGAACGGGCGATAATCTGGCGTTGTTGCAGGATAACTCGGCTGGATACGTAATTGGTGGCTTAGACTTGACGGAAATATACCTAAAGGCCAAGGGTGAGGTGCAGAAGCACTACTCCTTAATGAGGTAAGTGGTAAGTTACGTCTGTGTGCTCCAGGAACTTGAAGCATTGGAGTGTCTTATATGGTCCATGCTGCTATCCCTTACCGGTGCTGAGGAAGGAGAGCAGGAACAGCCAGAGTTCATCAAAGGCAGGCTATACACGTCAATCCTTAAGATCAGTCGGATAACAGGCACCCAGATTCCAGCTAAGGTACCGACTAGCTCACCCTATTGGCTGTGCGAGGAGAGGCAAATCTCTGGGTAAGCGGAGCAACCTTTGAAAGACAGACACAGACTGAAAATCAATGACAAGACAACTTGAACTCCCTGGTCTGGATGTAATAGTAATATGAGTCCAGTAGTATTAACGTCATAAATAGAAGTAATTCGGCAGCCTGGATGGCAAGAGATGGTATTGTCTGTAGTGGTACTCTTGTAATACGTGTATCTTGAGTTTGGGAGCCCAGCCACAGTCCCCGCCTCATCTCAGCCACAGCGGCAGCTGCTACCAAAAGCATGTGATTGCCTATCATGGATGTGAAGCTACATGATTATGTAAGCTCCTTGCTTATCAGTCGATGTGGTCCGTGCGCTATCGCAAGAAAAAAGTTAAGAAAATCGCGAGATTCGACGGATGCCATCGGCCTATACTCGGGATATAGCTCAAATACGGATACAGAATGCACTTCTCGATTCGCCCAAACCAGTTCGTCGTCCTACGACTACCCTCAGAAACGACCAAGATCGTCAATGTCGTTCCAAACACGTATGGACTAGTCCGCTTGACTTGCCTTTCTTCAAAGTACATGTGCTGACCGCGGGAGTTAGATTGATAAACTGTGGTAAATTCGGATCTTTCCCTGCAAACCAGATTATTGGCCGGCCCTTTTACGTCACTTACGAAATCCTCGAGACTGCGGGCGATCCTCAGAGCACTCGTTTGCGCATTGTACCTGCGACAGAACTACATGCGGAATCGTTAATAACAGAAGGGGAGGGCGACGATGACGTGGATGCCAACGAGGAAGGGCTTCCCTTGCGCACAAATCAGAATATAGTCGACGATGCGTCGACTCAAAAACTGACGTTGGAGGAGATTGAAGCCTTGAAGCGGGAGTCGACAGGCGCGGGTAGGGACATTATCGCGAAAATTCTAGAGTCACATAGTGCTATAGATCAGAAGACGGCATTTTCGCTTGCCAAATACACGCTACGCAAACAGCGGAAGTACATGAAACGGTTTACGGCCTTCCCGATGGACGTCAGCGCTCTTACGAACTATATGCTGGAAAACAAGGACTCAGCGACAAAGAGTATGGAATTGCGGGACGAATTAATAGGTATGATTGGATGCTGGGGCAACGTGCATCATGGTGGCGATGCCTCATTACAAGAAGTTTTATCGAAACCGAATGGGCGTTATCTTGTCGTGGACGAAACTGGGGGTCTAGTCGTTGCCGCAATGGCGGAAAGGATGGGTCTTCTACAGCCTGATGAAAAGTTCGAGGACGAAGAGGAGCAACCGTCCGAGCAAAAGCCAACCTCGGACGACATGAACCCTGAGACAACTTCTAAACAGCCAGCCCAACCACAGCGGACATCGCGTCCAGCACAAATGTCTGCAAAAGGAAACACCATAACCGTCATCCACGCAAACAAGCAACCCAACACCTCCCTTCTAAAGTATTTCGGCTTCGACAGCAACACCCCCGAAGAGTCGCACCCCCTCTTCACGCATCTCAAGACAATCTCCTGGCTCCAACTGCTTGATCCGGAAGGTGATCCCATCTATGCCGAAGAACCGACCGTTATCCCGGACTCCGAACTCAGCGACCTCAAATCCAACAAACGCGGTGCATATCACCGCAAACGAAACCGCTGGATGCGCGTCCGGTCTGTCGTCAACGAAGTCCGCGCAGGGGGCTACGACGGGCTCATCGTCGCTTCTCTAATGGACCTCGACAGTGTCCTAAAACACACTGTCCCCCTCCTCGCCGGCTCATCCCCGGTCGTCATCTATTCACCCACCATCGAGCCGCTGGCGGAAGTCGCTGACCTATATTCCACAGCGCGGAAAACGGCCTACATAAATCGGAAGCGAGAATTGGAGGAGCAGAAACAACTCACAGCCGACGTCGGTGGAAATGTCGAGTTGCCTGAATTGGACGCCGAGTTCCCGGTTAATCCAACGCTTTTACTGGCGCCTACGCTTGAAACGCTCAGAGTGCGGCCCTGGCAGGTTCTTCCTGGCCGTACGCATCCGATGATGTCAGGGCGTGGAGGGGCGGAGGGGTACATATTCCACGGTATACGTGTTATCCCTACGACCCGGTTCATCCAGGCGGCTGGCAATCCGAGTCGCAAGAAGAGGAAGCTAGCATCTGCCGCGTCGACGGCTACGCCTACGAGCTCAACTAGCATGGATGTGGAGATAAGATCATGATGATCTTGATAAAGCATTTTGTACAATAGGCCCTTTGAGGCACCATATCTACAACGGTAGGAAGGGCAGTTTGGGCGAGGCGTACAGCCTTGGGAGTTACGAGTTCCCGTAAACAGGTCTCCAAGTAATGTCTTTATTAGACTTGGTTGTTGTGTCACTGGCACAGGGTATGGTCTTTGAAACACTTATGCGATTTAATCATATTCGAATCGACCCTAATGTCTTCACGCTGGTACGACGAACAAACTCAAAACAGGCTACAATCCTAGAAGCTCTTTCCCATGAACTTTCTCTTCGTGAAGCTCAGCCAGAACTATTTATCTCGTTAGCACAAAACCCCCTATCGTATGGCTCAGACTCAAAAGACCGACCTTCGAAGGACCTACACCGCCCGGGTATAATCTCGCAAGCAGCCGAATCGCAATCTCCTGTCGCACTTGAGAAAGATATCTAGTGACAACACATTAGCGCAATACAATCGAGGCGGTGACGGCAGGAAGACGCACGATCGCAGCGTCTCAGCGTCTTGGCGATCCCGCGGAGGCTCGAACGCCTGGTTCAAGGGGAAAGACGCATCACCGGGGATAGCGAAGTTATCGAGCGCAACATTAGTCAGTGCCTGATAATAAGTCAATCAATACACCTGTATCCATAGGCCTAGTTATTCCCGAAGGTTAAAAATTACCTTCTCCGCCTCGCGGACAGTCATCCCAGGCTTGACCTTTCCTAGGCACTCAGTAATGAACAGGGTTCCGTAGATAAGCATGCGGTCAGCGGGACCGTTGATCTCGAAGTTGCGGAACAAGACATTGGCCCTGAATAAAGAGAGAATCTCGTCTACGCAGTCGTATGACTCGCTGTCTGGTTGTATATCCAAGTCGGCGGTGCCAGGCGGTAGCATGGGGAGGGTGTATGCGGGGCCACGAGTACGGGTGCGGAGGGGTAGGACTGGGAAGTTTCCTGCAGCAGTAATATGAAATATGTTATTGAAGGCTCTGTAAGTTCGCTTCGTTGCTGCATTGGTTTCCATTTCAAGGGGAGACGCAGGGGACGGAGGAGGCATGCGATCGTACCAATTACGGGGACATCCCGATCCTCCAGGAAGATAGAGTGGTATGCCTGGTGGAAGGAGTTAGGGTCAGAACAGATATGCTGCGGAAAGAAAGAAATTCAGGTACAAGTACATACGGGCATTGTGATTGACGGTAGGGAGTGTAGTCCAATCCCCGTAGAGCCTGTCTAGAGGATGAGAGCTGTGTAGGATTCAGGGCGGTGCTGCTAGCTGGCGGGAGTTCCGCATGTCATCACCGCCGCACCAGCACCGGGCGAGGCTTGGAGCTCCTTAGATTTTCCGGCGCCGAACCTCTTTACGCGCTCTGGGACAGGACGCGTCGAGATTCAACATATTTCTCCTTTTCGTTGTGTTTCGCTTGGGATACCACATTTAAATACTAAATCAAGTACCTTCAATAGGGATACCACACAGATCAAGCAAAATGTCTGATTATGAGGGTGAGATGGACCTTGATGCTTCAGCATCTAAGAGTGCGATGCAGTTCAGTTCCGACAACACCGGTGGAAAATACAAGAGAGCTGTTGCAGACTTACCAGTTGAAGCCCAAGATAATTTGCCTTGGTGAGATTATTTCTTGCTATTTCAACTGCTCACTGGGACTAACTTGTCTAGGGTGGAAAAGTATCGTCCAAATACCCTCGACGATGTTTCCGGGCACCAGGATATTCTGGCTACGATCAATCGGTTTATCGAAGCGAACGTATGTGCCTGAAGCTTTTACTCAAAGTGTCCGTATCTAACCTGGGCGCGCAGCAATTACCACACCTCCTCCTCTACGGTCCTCCCGGAACGGGTAAAACGTCCACAATCCTTGCCCTTGCACGGCGAATATACGGCAGCAAAAACATGCGACAAATGGTGCTTGAACTGAATGCCAGTGACGATAGAGGAATTGACGTTGTCCGAGAACAGATTAAGACGTTCGCCAGCACAAAGCAGATTTTCTCCATGGCGCCGTCCGCTACTGGCAAGTCGTCACTTGCGTCTTTCAAGCTTATTATTCTAGACGAGGCGGACGCCATGACGGCGACCGCGCAGATGGCTCTTCGCAGAATTATGGAGAAATATACGGCCAACACCCGATTTTGTATCATCGCCAACTATACCCACAAGCTCTCGCCTGCTCTCCTTTCCCGGTGTACAAGATTCCGTTTCAGTCCGCTCAAAGAACAAGATATCCGGAGTCTAGTCGACCAGGTAATCGAGAAGGAAGAAGTGCGGATCCTGCCGGAAGCCGTCGATAGCTTGGTCACATTGAGTCGCGGAGATATGCGTCGCGCTTTGAACGTGCTCCAAGCATGCCACGCAAGCAGTAAGTACCACATGAGAAAAATTCAGTTCTTATACCAACCTCTATTAGGCAAACCGCTCCCAATGAAAAACGCACCCAAAGACCAACCTGCTCCCGAGCCAGAGACTATCACAAATGAGACGATTTACGAGTGTATTGCCGCACCTCACCCATCCGATATCCAGCAGATTATGACCACACTGCTCGCGACCAGCGATGTCACCTCATGCCTCAACACGCTTAACACCTTGAAGATCAACAAAGGCCTTGCCCTGACAGACATCCTTTCTGCGCTCGGTGAACAGCTGCAGCGACTCGAGGTTCCGGCGCAGACGCGAATAACCTGGTTAGAAGGGCTCGCTGAGATTGAATGGCGACTCTCCGCCGGCGGATCAGAGACCGTTCAGACCGGTGGCTTGGTGGGGGTGGTCCGAAACGGATGCGAACTGATGGGGGACAAGGGCGTTACTATGGCAAAGTAGGGCTGATTTGAGAAACTACAGTGAATCTTGAAGGGATATATTGGACTCGTGGTCCGTATCACCGGAGCTCAGACCGGGCGAATGCCCACTTAAAAATTCCATAATGCTGCGCTCTGTGTCTATAGTTATGAGCGCAAGGTGCTCAATGGGTGACAGCAAAGGATGTTCCCTACTATGCCGGCCCATATGTCGTCGACATGAAGTGACGGGCAGCCAAGGATGGGAGCCTGCGGCTCGATAAGAGTGGGGTTTACTGCAGTGACTTTCTTTTATCAGATCCAGTTGCCGAGTCGCCAAGCAGAACAAGCACAACAAGGAGCTAACTCATCGAGACCAGCCTTCTTACCTACTACATACTCTAAGGGTCTAGAATAATAATAGATATCGCGTCAGCTTGTTCAAAATAGCAGAGACAAGTGATATGAGGTCTTGTTATGCGACAACCATTCTAATCTTTACAAAGATGCAGTAGCTTCCTCGGAACCAGCCACCGTTGACGGACGGATACGCCCGATAACAGGGGCGGATCTCATTCTCAAGCACCTCGGAGCAGAAACTGGATCTTAAACCGTCGGATTCGGCCTCCGCGGTCCAATGGCAATGTAATCCGGTTATCTTGAAGCAACCCATTAGCTACATGGTTTCTCTAATGGTTTCTGCTCTGTCACTCGAGAAAGCGCCTTCGGAAGAGCGCCCGCACTCACTCACCACTTGCAGGCGACCCCGCATAAATAATATGATAAAGCAAGTCGAAATCTTCGAACTTCCGCGGACATCGCTCGAAGAAGCAGATATATCCGAGGACGTCT
The DNA here is from genome assembly GCA_025688805.1 of Aspergillus egyptiacus. NCBI lineage: Eukaryota > Fungi > Ascomycota > Eurotiomycetes > Eurotiales > Aspergillaceae > Aspergillus > Aspergillus egyptiacus. The sequence goes on along the minus strand of MU628559.1, from coordinate 16,009 downwards.
GAGAAAAAGGCTGCTCGACCCACCTTTGAGTTAGACCTTGGAAAAGTCACTCTCTCATCTTATCTTTATTATTCGTGGTAAGCTCAGCGGGCGCAATATTTAAACCCTTGAACATCCCCGCCCCCTCAATTGACCGGGCTCTCTCTGGTTTGGCTCGCGAAAGCCTCAATTGCCATCATGCGCTCTTCTCTACAGCTAATGGCCCTTTCGGCCCTTCCTCTTGCTCAAGTTTCTGCAGAAAGGGTCCTCGGTGCCTATGTCTTTTCGCGCCATGGAGATCGTACTGCGAAGATCTTGGAGAACACCAAGCTCACGGACCTGGGCTACAGTCAGGTCTACTTATCTGGCTCGTATTATCATGACCGCTACATAGAATCGAGCTCCTCGCAGTACATCCAGGGAATAAGCGAGGAAGTTGTCGACCTCAGCCAGCTTACTGCTTCAGCACCAGCCGATGCGGTGCTCCAGAACTCCGCCACTGGGTTCCTGCAAGGTGTTTACCCCCCAGTCGGCAATCTGTCGAGCCAGGAGTTGGCCAACGGGTCGACCATTCAGTCCCCATTGGGCGGCTACCAGCTGATCCCGCTATCCATGATCGACTCTGGAGCTAGCAGCGAGGACAGCACCTGGCTGCAGTCCACCACCGACTGCCCCAATGCCATTGTCAGCAGCAACAACTACTACTCCTCGGAGTTATACAGCGAGTTGCTCGAGTCAACCCGGGATTTCTACAGATCCCTCTCCCCGCTGATTAGCAGCTCCTTTTCCGAATCCGATATGAGCTTCAAGAATGCATACGCCATCTTCGACTACCTCAACGTCGGTTACATCCACAACACCACCAACGTCCCTACAGAGGAGCAACTTCACCAGGCCTTCCTCCTCGCCAACATCGAACAGTACAACCTTGCCTACAACTCTTCCGAGAAAGTCCGTGCCGTCGCTGGTTCAACTCTCGCTGCGGAGATGCTCATGGGCCTCAATGAAACTGTCACCAGCAAAGGCGACGTTAAGCTCCATGTCCAATTCGGCTCCTACGGCACCTTCCTCTCCTACTTTGGCCTGGCCGAACTCCCTGCAGTGAATGTCAGCTTCACCGGCATCCCGGACTATGCCTCCTCAATGGTCTGGGAACTTGTCACCGACTCCACCTCGGATTCCTTCCCCGACCCCTCCGACATCAACGTACGCTTCGCCTTCCACAACGGCACTCTCAGCGGCTCTTCCACTCTGACCGAATACCCTCTCTATGGCCAATCTAGCGCCACAATTTCCTGGCCGACCTTCGTTGAGCAAACCAAAAAGATTGCCGTCATGGACACCGAGCAATGGTGCCAGGTTTGCGGCAGCACTGACGGGGAGTGTGCCTCCGTATCGACGGACTCTAACACGGCCTCTGTTGACGCTGCTGGAAGTGGCAGCGGTGGTATCTCCAAGGCTGTGGCTGGTGTTATTGGCGCGATGGTAACGCTAGCTATCATTCTTGGTCTGGAGGCGCTCTTCCTTCTTGTTGGTGGGTTCCGAATCGCCAAAAAGGGGCAGGCGGCTGCCGCGGCGCAGATGGCTGAGAGCAAGTCTCCTTAGAGCAGCCATGGTGCAGCCAGCCATGGTGTGAAATATATTTGACGAACCTGTTACGGCAATGCCGTAGAGTATGGACGCTCAGTATCTAATGTTGTTATGATCATTCTCGCATTATTATCTTATATAATGATCACGACGTATTCTCGAAATGAAAACGAGTCCATGATGATATTGGGATCCTGTAGTTACGGACAAAAACATAAGGTAGTATTCTGCAGGTTTTGCCAGTAGTTATTGGTCGACTGCAGTGTTGAATTCAAATCTGTAAACAAGAGAATCTCCCGTCCAGGGTCCATTCCGTTTAGCGACGCCGCACAAGGTTTCCACTACCTACCTATGTACTTACATCCTCCCCATCCTTCTTCCAACTTTTGCACAGAACCTCAAGTCTGAAAGACGGCAAATTTAACACCCTTTAGTTAGCGGGCAGGCTTTGGGTCTGGCAATGTCTATACTTCTATCGCGAACTCGTTTCTCATCTGAGGGATGCAGCAGAATGCAATCACCGGTCTGAAGATTCATACTAAGCAACACCTACGAATGCTTCCCCAGATTTAGAATAGCTTCAGAGCTACCTGGCCGGGAATTACTGGCCTCATTGGACCTTACATCAGTGCTAGAGTATTAGCCTTTCTGTGTCGAAAATCAATACATGCAACCACACACCCATGGATCTGAGAAAGTCACGGCCAACCTAATCAAGTCTCCGGCTGTTCCAGCAGGAGATATTTCTCACTCTCACCATAAAATGACGCTAGCAAGCTCCCCCCAGTCGACTTACATTGAGAAATGCGCACAATCCTACGTATAGGGGCGGCCGGCGTGCTGGTTCTCGTTCTACTGTGGGTTGATGCAAGACTAGCTTGGCTGAATAAAGGCCAATCGCGAGTCGAGATAGAGCGCGACTCGGTTTACACGAGGTTGGGCGAGCGATTTCTCGATTTTACTTTTGACGAGACGCTATCTCCAGTATTGAAGCGTCCCAGGCGTCCTGCGATAACTGATCTCATCCCGGACCAGTATAGAGTGCGTTTTCCAGCGTCTGTTGAAGGCAAAGACAGCGCAAGCCCAACGGCGTTGAAGAATGATGGTGTCATTGTTGTAGGAAAGCTGGAAAGCGAAGACACGAATTGGGTTATTGACGAGTTGCCTGAGTGGGTTGCTTGTTGTTTGTGCTCAGAAAAAAGGCAGAGCTGACTTTATACTTCATAATCAGTTGGGACCACGCAATCTACACGGTAGACAACCCGACGACCTTGTTCTCTCTGTCTCAAAACAAAGGCAGGGAAAGCAATGTGTATCTTCATTACATCATTAACCACTACTATACCCTTCCTTCCACCATTGTCTTCCTCCATAGTCACCGCGACGGCTACCCGAGGGCATGGCGTACCGAATTCGACGACCACAGCAATGTGCGGAGCATCCGGAATCTGCAAACTGATTTTGTGCAACGGAACGGCTATGCGAATCTTCGCTGCAATCCGATTCCAGGCTGCCCAGACGAGATACGCCCGTTGCGAGAGCCAAAAGATGCCTTTCGCCCTGCTGAGGTGGCATTCGCTGAGACCTGGCGACTCTTCTTCAATGATACTAATGTTCCAGAAGTCATTGGGGTCCCGTGCTGCTCTCAGTTTGCGGTATCCAGAGAGCAGGTGCACCAGCGGCCGTTGAGCAGCTACGTGAGATACCATCAATGGCTGATGGAAACGGATTTGCCAGATGATGTCAGCGGAAGGGTAATGGAGTACATGTGGCATATCATCTTCGGACAGAGTCCAGTCTAGTAAGTCTCTCGTGTTATGTTGCGTGCAGAAACTGACATGGACTAGTTGTCCTGAGATGGAGGAATGCTTCTCTGATGTTTACGGTCTAGCTATATAATAATATCGGGTAGGGCAATCCAATATAAGACCTGACTTGCTACGCTTGTTGTCATCTGTTCTGTTAGGTTAATGTCAATCATGTCCGAGCATAGTGAGGTATCAATGGACTATATATCTTTTACTGGCGTACTGGACGTAAAGTATTGCGCATGATGATGTATTACTGGAAGCAATTTATAACATTCCCCAGAATTTCAGGGTCTGATCCAGGATGATATATATATGTATATACATCTATGTGTGTATATATATATATAACTGGAAATGTCCTGTTATCAACCAACTCTTACATTGTTGTTGCTTGGCTCGGAGACATGACGTGAGCAAACCGAATCTTCCCCGAAAAGCTTCACCTTCACGACACGACTTTTTCCTCCATCGCGCGGCCACCACTTCATTATTCGTCCGGCTCCGTCATTGTAGAGGCAAATAATCCAACCTCTGTCTATTTGCAAAATTGACCGGCTGTTCTACCTTATCTATGCACTCCCTCGGAGCCTAATCCAATCCTAAGAAGGAGCTCGCGTCCTCCCACCCCCGGCGCTCCAGCAAACTCGTCCAACCTAACCATCAGCATAATCGGAACGCATATGACCACGACGCCGCAGCAAAATGTCCGCCCACTACTCAACAGAACCAGCGCCCACCGCGTCTGCAACTCTTAACACAACCTTCGGCCCTCTCCACATTGCTCTCTTTGCGAACCAAACGCCGCTAACATGTCGCAATTTCCTCCAACACTGCATGGACAACTACTACGCCGGCACAATCTTCCACCGCGTTGTTCCCGACTTCATTATCCAAGGCGGCGATCCCACCGGCACCGGCTCCGGCGGAACCACCATCTACGAGTACCCGGAATTCGAGTACGACCCTGACGCCCGCGATCCGAACGAGAAGGTTGTTCTTAAGGATGAGCTGCACAGCCGGCTACGATTTAACCGGCGTGGGCTGGTTGGGATGGCGAAGAGCGAGGATGGCTCTTACGGGAGCCAGTTCTTCATCACCCTGGCGAATGCGGAGCGGGAGTTGAATGGACAGTGTACGCTTTTCGGGCGCATTGAAGGAGATACGTTGTATAATATGCTGAAGATTGCGGACGCGGAGCGTGTAGAGGGAACTGAGAGGCCGGTGTATCCTGTTAAAGTCACCTCGTGTGAAGTGGGCGAGTTGGGACCGCTCGCGGGTAAGGTTAAGAAGAGACAGATTACAGCTACGGGCCCAAAAACGGAGGAGAAGCCTGGCGCGAAGAAGAAGAAGAAATCTAAGGCTGGGAAGGTCCTGCTGAGCTTTGGCGGCGACGACGAGGAGGGAGAGGAAGATATGCCTATACGACCTGCGAAGCCCAAATTCAACCCGACCCTCGTCACGGATGCGAAACTACCAGAGAAGGAACAATCATCTACGAAGGACACCGCGCGCAGGCGTCCTCGCTCCCCGTCGCCAATCCGACAACAGCAACAACGACAGCCCTCCCCCAAGCCCACAGAACGACCCAAGACACCGGAGCACACAAAACAACTCCCGTTACCAGACCCCGAATCCCCAGAACGCTCCCCCTCCCCACCACCGCAAGGCAGACAATCTTTCCTTTCCCGAACAAACGCTGAAATCGAGAACCTGAAAGCCTCCATGCGACGCACTGTCCAAGCGCCCACAAACTCCGCCAAACCAGTCTCCGCGCTCGAAGCTATGATCCCAAAGACAGCAATCCGCGGCCGCAAGCGCCCACCCCCAGGAAGCACCACCAACACTACAGCAAACGGTATAGCAGGATTCAGCAGCAGCAGCGGCGCCGAAGCCGAGACCCTAAAGCTGTTCAACGCCTTCCGAGCGAAGCTCGAGAGCGCCGACTCCAAATCTGCCGCATCATCATCATCCGCAACAACCAAGCATCCTGCTCCCCCTTCTGCACCAGTGGCCAAAGAACAAGGACCAGAAGAAGACGAAGAATCTCAACTCTGCGACCTTCACTTCATTGCGAACTGCCAGTCATGCAAATCCTGGGATACTGAGGACGGCCGGGATGCGGCGAATGGAGCCGCCGCAGACGATCCCAATGACAGCGGGTGGCTATCGCATCAGCTCCAGTTCGGGAAGGACACCTTAGGCAAAGACTTGAACTGGAAGAAGGAACACCAGGACGCTGATACGCTGATGGTGATTGACCCGCGGGAACGGGAGAGGGAGATAGTGGGCGAGAAGAAGAGGAGGAAGGGATTGGAACGGGACCGGGAACGCGAGAGGAAGAGAGGGCGAGTGGGTGAGATGGAGTGGTCGAGGAAATGAAGGTGGCTTCAGCCGCAGTTGATTATGTAGATATGTACGTACGGATAGGTATGGAATAAGCGGTATGTACGTACATTTGGCCAGAAGATAAATACTCAGATACCTTATTCACCGCCAAGATACTACGTAGTAGCTCTTTCTTGGAAGTGACATTCAATTGCCTCGACCATTCAATTCAATCCTACACAGACTATTTGACTACACAACGAAGCGGGGGGTGCCTACGCTTCCACGGAGAAATGCCAAGAGTCTGAGGGATCTCGAGATACTTACCTGCCCACTTAGGACCCTCAAAAGCCCCCCTTGGCTGCGCGGCATCTATGCGGGGAAAAGAAAGCGAAAAAAAAAAGAGAGAAAAAAGTACGCCGCAGATAAGTTCAAGTATTCGTGTTTTCTTGTGTTCTAGCTCTGAACTGAACGTCGATTCAAAATCCCAGGGCGCGATTGGTGTACCTCGACTCTCGGGGTTGTGTGCTTTGTGGGTGTGGGTGGGTGTGTGCATGCATCCAAGGCGGCAAGGCAAGAGATTTCAGGTCATCATCATAGCTTTGTGCTTGAATTCGTGTTTAGTGAAAAGTCTTGAAGCTCTGGCTTGCAAGGGGTCTCATTAGTAGTAGGAGAAGACATAATGACGGAGAATTGTGTTATATAGAAAAGCAAAGAAAGAAAACAAAGACGCTTCAGATACAAGCTTAAGCTTTCTTTCGCCGTTTCACGCCACCCCCGTTTCTCTTACCTCCTTGAGAGTCGTATCCTGTGTCGATCACGCCTGAATATTGCTGGGCAGTGTCGTCGACGGTGTTACTTGGACTGGTGGACTCGCTGTCCGTTAGGGTTTCCACAACACGCCCCGGTCCATTTACGGCTGGGTTTCCGGAACCGGGGTTAGATGAATTGTAGCCGTTGGGATCGAACCCTTGGTAGAATCCCGGACTTGGCTGGAGTTGGTTTGACCCGGCAAACAGTTCTCCGTCACCGGCTAGATGGTCAAAATCGAACAATTCATTTCCATCTTGTTTGATCGTCTGATCATCGGATCCGGAAGTGATAGGAGCCTCAGTCGTGCCAGGTGCTTGAGCTAAACCTGACGCGTCTTCAAACTCCAAGTTTCCTTTATTCTGCTGGTCATAGTCGGCAAAGTCGGTGAAGTAGTCATTATTAAAGATATGGTCAAGCTCAAGAGGAGGAGGAGGAACGGCTCCATCGGCGCCGATACCAGGGATAGTGCCCGTTGGACTGAGAGGCTGTAACAGATTCGTCAGGTTTTGCACGGACCGGTCTTGCTCTGCTTGCATTTTCATCAGGTTATCAATTTCAGACCGGGTGTTCGCGAGACGGGCTGAGTAACTATGTGGCATTGGCGGCGGGATCGGGCTAATCAGAGCATTATTCTGAGACATGGTTGCGCCGGGGTCGGCGGTGCTGGTCTCATTGGCCATGAGACGGAGCATATCTGCGCGTTGGTTGGGAGTCAAAGGGACGTTACCACCGGAGGTTTCAAGTGAAGATAAGACGTTGGGAAAGTCAGAGTATGTAGTTGGGATCCCGTTTCGCGCATTTGTATTTTGGATCACGGACATAATGTCGCGCTGTGGGTATTGTTCAGACTGAGACGCGGGCGCCTCCTTCGATCGAGGGCTGGTGTCAAAGACTTCCTCGACTTGGCCAGACTGCGGAGCACTCGGTTGCCGCATGTGGCCGCGGCGGTCGTACGTGCTTGCGGCAGGCGAGAGTGTCGTGGCACGACCATGACGCTCTGACGCCGGCGGGGCCTTGAGGAGCAAGGGCTGCTTCTTCATTGACCGTGGCCCAGGGCTATTCATAGAGGCAGCACCTAATGTGCTCAGCGAGTAGTCATCACCCATGTCGACAACATTACCTTGATCCTGCGAGATCGCCCCGGCAAAGGAGTTGGCAAGGTTCTGCCCTTCCTGACCTTGGAGACTTCGGTTATATACAGTAGCGAGGAACGTGAGTATGGCGTTAATTGAGTTCTCGTGGCGATTATGTTGCTCTTGGAAGTTCGCGGCCTGTGCATAAAGTTGCTCATGCTCTCTCCTCAACTTGCCTATAGTGTTTGAGATGATCTGTTGCTGCTGACGAATCGCTTGCAGTTCTCGGTAGACACTGGCAAGCTGATCCTTAGCCAGAGGCTGTCCTTGTCCAATCAAGGATAGCTGTCGGTTCCGGGCGCCATCGTCCCGCGATGTGCCAGCATTGTCATCACCATACTCTTCTGTTTCTTGTTCTGCGTCCTCAGTCTTTACACGCACATATCCCTTGCCAGACTTGCTCCCTTGCCCGGCTGTGTTCTTGGGCTTCTGAATTAGCCATAGCAGGTCCGGATGGCCGCGCTTGAAGTATGGGTTTGCGTACTCGCTAGGACTTTTGTTCTTCCTCTCGCTAGCACGCATCGAGTTATCAGAAAGGCCTACTTTCTTGTGAAACCCGTACATGTTGAGCTGCCGAACGAAAGAGGCGTAGTTATTGTGTTTGAATAGTTCGGGAATTAGCGTCTTAGCGAACTCGTCCTCATCCAAGACGATGAAGGAATTTCCGTCATCGGACCATCTAATCAGATCCGTGTTTTTCGACTCGTCGAGAAAGCTAGATTTGGGAAATGTCAGCCTTGTATAGAGTATAACTGCAGAATAAAAGTAGCACACCTGCTCAGTTTCTGCACAAAGGGAGGTATCTGCTTTCGTTTAGCCTGCGCCTCTCTCTTCGCAGTTAGCGCGCGCTGGTAGAGCTCTTCTAGACTCTCCGACCAACCCCCCGACTCGCCCGACGCGGCAGCACCTTGGTCAGGGAATGAAGCCGAGGGTTGTTCATAGCTCCGACTTCGACTAGCCAACTGAGTGGAGGGTTGCCTACGAGCGATTTGATTGGATGTGGCAGAGGCGCCAGGGACATCTTGGGGTGCTGAATGTAGAGCAGCAGCGGAATTGTAGGGGTTCGTGTCAGCGAAAGACGAAGACGTAACGGCGCTAGGAGACGGGTTCTGACCCCATTGTAGAAACTGATCGTTCGATAATGGGGATCCTGAAGCCTGGGGATAGTTCGGTAGCGGACCCAACTGGGGGACAACTGGTGAGGTCCCAGGAGCAGGTCTCTTGCGAGTGATGCCTTGGGGGCTCATTGCAGGCATCCAGACGGTGGGCGGTTAAGGGCCAATAGAAGGTAGGAAGTCTTATGGCTCTAGTAGACCTATTCTTGTTAAGAGAGATATGCCCGGTTTTAGATGATTGTAGATGTCGATCGTGCGTTGTACAGGAAAAAGGCTCGAAGAGAACAGGGCCGGAGCGGGAGGTACTGCGGGGGTGTGATATATTGATGCGACTCGGCACAACTTCTCGGAAACAGGGAGGTGAATTAGGAACGTCGTCAGGTCGTCTCGATATGTGCGGCAAAGATGGTATCGTTTAGAAATATAATAGAAACCGGAAGGGGTGGCAGGAGGAGACTGATAGCAAAGGAAATAATGATGGGTCGCGGGTACGCGACAGGCACTTGTTGAACCGAGTGGAGAAACGAACTGAGAGAGGACGAAAAGGCGAAGGACAGCGTTTTCTGGATATCCAAGACGCGAGACTACCTGTGACAGATGAATGACAAGGAGCGAATCAATTGGCACCCAGTGACCAAGGCCGATGGATGGATGGACAGTCTTGCTCGCCCGCAGAAACCGCGGCGGTGGTGATACTAGGTAGAGAAAAAGACTTGTCTTAGCGTCACGGCGGCTGGAAGGCGGTGGAGGAGTATATGAGCCCAAGAGCAATGGCAGGAACGAGGGAGGAGTGGAAGAAGGAGGTAAAGTTGGATCGAGTAATTGCCAGCGATTTGCGGTCAGAGAATTTTTCTTAGGATGAGAAACAGAATAGCGTGAAAGACTTGCAACTTGACATTTTCTTCCCTGTTTCTGAACAATCTTGGCATCCTTGAATTGAGGCCAAAGTGGCTGTCAACACTGATTGGCTGATTCTGCTGAGTCACGCATTGACACGTGCGGCGGGCCCGGAGACTCTCAGTCACCCGCACTGCAGTCAGTCAGATTGGCCTAACTGGGCGAACTACCTGTGACCGATCCCGACAGTGACAGATAGCGAGGTTATCAAGTGTTTTGAATTTGTTCATTAAATTGACTGATATGCTGTATACACAATGAAATACATCAAAGGAAGTGAATCTGCCACGTTTATTGCAGATAAACATGATCTCCAGTAAGTTGCTGGAAATCTTCAAGAATACCCTGCCAATCCCCCCGATTATCGCTCGAGTATCGCTCCAGGATCTTGAGAGCAGCTAAGTCTGCCTGCATGTGTGCAGCCTTAGTAGTCCCGTTCAACATCACGATGTGTCCTAAACTCAAGACAAGCCCGTACAAGGCCGCGGCTGATGAGATTCCCGCTTCTCTGGCAAGAGTCAAGACTGGCTCGGATCGAACCAGCTCTGGATTAGCCGTCAAGGTCCAGAAGCTCTGATAGATAATCTGCCGTTCCCTACAGTGTGCGCGGAGGGGAACGTCAAATTGCGTGCCCCCGTAAAATCGATTCTGCACAACGGCAGGCTTTACTTGGGCCAACGATGATAACTCTTTCAGGATGGGGAGGGTGGTGTTCGAGATGCCTAGATTGCGGATACGATTGGGAACATATGTCTCCAACGCCGACCACGCCTCCATTGTCTCCGCCATGGTGGGAAATGGAGAATGAAGCAGAAGAGCGTCAATATATGTCTCGTCCGCGCTTTCAGGTGCCGCAGCCGAGCGAAGGTTGTAGAGGGATGACTTTACAGAGGCATGGACTTGGTCGGTCACGCTGTCCCTAGGATTATACGGCATATCGTCCGGGTTTTGACCGTGGACGGAGGTGAATTTTGTTTGGACCTGATGGCAATTCAGCTCTCTTCGCAAAAGTGCTATCAGCGATGCCGCTCAACATACGTATAGATCTTCGCGACGGGCAGTACCATCACTGATGGCCCTACGCATTCCCTCTCCTACCAGATCTTCTCGATAATGCTTCGGTTGCGCAGCCGTGTCGATGCCGCGGAATCCTGCGCTAATCGCCTGATGTACTAGATCCGCCGTCCGGTCCTTCTTCCAAGCGGTGCCATAGATGAAAGCCGGGACAAACGAGGGGTTCGCATTTCGAGCCGGTCGCAAGGCATAACCCTCCCATGACATTAAACCCAGTGCATTTCGAGACATTGTGTTTGATCACTAAATTATTCAAGCAGATTGGAAAAGAGGTAGGTTAGAATAAGGTAGTCGTCAAAAGGTTGGATGAACTGGACGGTCCGTGAGGTGGTTACATCAGCCCACCCCGCCCAGGCCCCCGTTCTCGATTTCATCATTGAACTCCTGATCTTCCAAGATTCCCATTAATACTTCGAGACATATCGATCGGTCAAGGTGACTCAGCTTGAAATCACCGTATCCTACAAGGGCCTATGTACGTTTCTATTGATCGCGGTATTACATAGCAAAATTGCTACTAAGTTGTCCTCCATAGATGCTGAAAGTTTAAGCTGACCACATGCCGTAGTGTACTCAGGGTCTTCGGTGACAGCGCAGAATTATTGCTATGCGTATGTGAATTAACTTTGGGAACAAAGAGAGCTTTCCCACGGATTCTTTCGCCTATTATTGGAGTTTCCAGTCAATGCGGCGTGCTTTGGGCCCTGCATAAGAGGCTTGTCTCGACCCCAGTTTCTCCGTGGTAACATTGAACCTTCATGTGGACAAACCATACACTGCAGTAAAAACAATAGAAGCTATATTTCCTCGGATGGACCCTATCCGGTGGATGGCAGGCTGTGTTTTGCGAACTGCATCAATAAATGGAGTCCAACATCGACCACATTGCCAAGTCCCGGGCTCACAATACGCAACTGTCAATGCAGCTGCTCTCAGAAGCTTGTCTCCTCAACCCGAACTCCTTGAAAGACACGTGTGAAGTCTAATGCGCTCCTACTGAGTCTTGCGAACGAGGTCCACAAAAAGTTTGCGCTTGCAACGAATGCGATTCAGACACCACGAATTCAAGCGCCATGGATACTTCAATTACGCATCATCTACCCTCAGTGGCGGCATGATGTCCAATTTTCGATGCAAGATCCATTCTCGACGTCGTCACTCTTGAACCTTAGTTGCTGCGCGATGTCAGGCAACTGCCAAATGTCTGTGGAGGGGGGAATATAAAAATGAGACCTGAGCCTGGTCTCGGCCATTCCCTCACCTACCCAGTAGCTCCAGAGCGGACATCTCGGAACTTATTCCCAACCCCCTATCTTTCAAAATGCGCCTCCAGTACGCACTTTCCGCGGTCAGTCTCATGCTCGTCGGCAATCTTGCCCTAGCAGCAGAGCTAGACCAAGACGACTTCCCAAGTTCCTGCCAGTCAGTTTGCGGACCCGTCGCACGCGTCGCACAGCGATGCGACAGGCAAAACGATGACGACACGGCCGAAATGGAATGCATCTGTAACTGGGACGAAGCAGGCACCCGGATTCCTCTTTGCGAGGCTTGCATCGCGCAGTACAGACAGGACCATCCGCGCGATGATGACTATGACGGCGTGGATGACCAAGACGACGACGACGATAACGATGATAGCGATCCTCACGACAATGGCAAGTACCATTTTCCTTCAGGTCTGTGCGAAGGTTAGGAACACCACTAACCCGGAATTATATAGATGCATACGACATCCTCACCAGCTGCCGTCTCAGACCAACCGCCTATACCCCAGTGGCGAACAGCACCTCTCCTACCGGAACTCCATCTCCTACTGGAACTATGTCTCCTACTGGAACTATGTCTCCTACTGGAACTATGTCTCCTACTGGAACTTTAACTCCTACCGGGACTCCATCACCGACCGGAACTCCATCTCCCACAACATCTCCAAGTTTCACTGCCTCGCCGTGCCCTACACCTGTCTCTCCCCTCCCGACCCCGTCTTAAGACGAGGTTGTTGCACCCTTTAATCCAGTTTGAGCCGACAACAAGGCATGAGGCTTTAACTGAGTACTGAAAGATCAGGTTCAACTCGGAAAAAAAAGGTACCTACCTAATCACACTATTGGCGACCTTGTCATTGCAAAGTCAGGTAAGGTATATAACTATATATATACTCCACGAAGTCGAGTCAGATACATTCGCTTCCAATGACAAACAAACAAATTGTTCTCTTCTTATCACCTCCCCGTCTTCTCCCATTCTTCATACCTGATAGATTATAGTATATCTGATATAGCAAGAAAACGGATTTATGCCCAAGTGATCTGCCGCTGTCTAGCTCACTGCGGAAGGATTACAAGACCCAAGGCAGTGCGATCATGTCCACATCAGAATCATCGCAAGTGAAGGCGTGTACATGCTCCCCACACGGCAGAGCACCCTTGCATTAATAAGTAACGTTTACGGGCAGATTCCAGTTGCATGAGGGTCAAAGCTTGTGGTTACACGAGTATGTATATACATATTGATGCATCTCAGTTGATCCAATGTTTGGTACAAGATGTTCGGTTCAGACACGGGTACCACTAACCCGGGCCCACCCGCTTTCCGTCGGTACAGGTAAGTACTAATTCACTGGGCTGACCTATTCCCCTCCCATTATGGTTGTATTCTTGCTGTGGCCGTTCAAGATTTCAAAGAAGAAAACAGAAGAAAAAGGATTCGCTGTTTTTTCTGGTTCCTGGCCAGGTGGGAAATACTCAAGTCAAGCCGGGGCACTTGTAGTACTTGTCTACTGGGTGTCGCGGGCGGACGGATTTGATTGCATTAGGTGTCGATCTAGCTGCAAGCTTGTGAGGTGAGAGAATTGAGGATATTACTACTTAAGGCGAGGAAATCAGGTGGGACTTAAACTTGCCACTTGCAAAGTTGCAGCCGGCAACTTGAAGCCTGACCGCAGTTCTAGCTGGTCAACTAGAACAGGGTCGGAGTTCTATTAGGTAGAACTGTGTAGATGCTTCAGGTCCTCCTTGCATCTAGGCGCACATTGGGAAACACAGAGTCGACGGAGTCTGATGGCGCGCGCTCTTTTATGCTAGGTAAGCAGAACGCCTCGAGCTTTTGCTACTCGCGCTGTGCCTGACTATCAAAAGAGTCAAGGACGCCCGCGGCTTCTCGAATGCATCCCCCGGGGGGCCACCGACAGCACATTATCCAATTACGACGGTGATTTCCTGGAGTTATGTATTGTCGCAATCAATAGTGTATGGAACCGCAGGAGACGGCCGCGGGAGGTTATTATTATTATTATTGAACGCATGTTCGAGAAATTGAGAACCGTTGATGGAGTCCCACACGCGCTCGCTATCCATACTTAGTAGTCCTTCCCCTGTAGGAATAATAATAGATTATTTGCTGCACTCTTATCACTTAGGTACGTATGTAGATACTGGGCCCGAATTTCGGGGCTGGACAGGTCAAAATGCACCTCACCTCACCTCACGGGCTGGCACCTCAATAGTACGTACTTTCTCGATTTGTCATAAAGGTACCGGTACCACATTCAGACTTCAGAGTGGACTGGTTGCAGCCCGTCCGAAACGAAAGTACTTACAGATCGCGGAAAAATCAGACTGCGGGAAACGTACCTCCAAGGCACAGCTTAGCTCCCGGAGATCAGCAATTACACTGTATCGGCTTCGAGGTCGCAGTAGACGTTATATTCGCCGGTACCGGCATTTTTACCATGCCGTAAGGTATCCGGATTGGGCTCGTTCAACGACACTATTATTTTGTTATTGTTGCTGTTCTGTTGCTGTTGCTGTTGTTATTATTATTATTATTAAGGACTCCTGTTAACTTGTCGGGATCTCCAGGGAAGGACGGAGGACGTCCCAGAAACCACGCGGATGGGTTAGTGCGGGCCCATTCTTAATTATTAAAAGTGGGCTCTTCTTCAGAGCTGGAAGCCCCCAAGATTATCATGCGTCTCGCACAGGATGACAGATGCTGTCGGACTCGCATGCTGGGACTCGGGATTGGGGAGCTCTGCTGCTGGTGGGCTCCAGCTTCATCTCCAGGATTCCAGTCGACTCTCGACTTTCCGTTCGCCTTGAACAACTCCACCAAGCCACAATAGTCGAGATTAGAAAATGACTTCCGAGTCATTTCCGCTCGTTCTGGTGACAGTCTAGCGGGTTCTAGCTCGAGCGCTGGCCATGGACGGAGCGGGCCACGAGTCCCACGCCACGACGGGGAAAGCTGCCTCCATACTCCGTCGTTTGACAATTCGACGAGGTAGGAAAGGCGGGATGTAGCGGGAAACCGACAATCATAAGTTCATTCTCGCAACATTTGTTGCTGAAGGTTTCCTTATATCATACATTGGCGAGGAGTGATAAGTAATCATGGCGACTACCTTGTAGACAAATCGGTCCATTGGAAAAGGGGGCTACCAGATATGAGAATGAGGTTTTGGCCGAGATTTGGGCGAGCCTGTGAGCCTGTGAGAGGCGACTCCCAGGGGACGAAGGCCATGTCTGAATTAGGTACTCGGCAGATGGCAGGTCATGACAACGAGGATCGACAGTAAGTGCGTTGGACATCACTCTCAATTCTCCGTTTGTCGTCCCGCAGGGAGTCCCTATTATTTGTGTCTCTGAGTGACTGTGGATGAGACGTAAGGAGTTATCCGAGCTCGTCTATCAGGGGCAGATCTCATTTCCACTGGACAGGTATGATTCCAATCTCCAAAAGGGAGGAACCTGTAGAGACATCGATGCGTAGTCTGGCACTCGCCGAGTTCAAAAAGGGGGACGGCAGACTAAGCTAGACAAAGAAGTGAAGTTGGAGGACCGAAGAGCATGAAGCTCGTTCCTGAGTCCTGACCAAGGGAGGCAGGTGAAGTCTGGAACTTGGAGCGTGATACCCACTCCAGGCGGATCCCCAAAATACATAATCTGTTGGGTACTTCTGAATAGGTCTGAACAAAAATCGTTCGACGGAGTGGACCATTTTGCTACGCGAGGATCCGAAGAAGAGGCCACGAACCGGAAAGCAGGAACGTTCGCAAGGAGATGGTGTGGTCTACTACTGGCTTTTTAGGAAGTCCAAAGTCTAGCTAGATACTGGGTAAAAGAGGTAGTAGGCTACCTCGTGTATAGTCCAGTGTAGATGAGTCCAGCTCCAGTTGGCTAGCAACATTGAGGGGCGAAGATATAGTTCACCAAGTACAGAGCCCCTGAAGTAGAGTACCATCCCCCCCATTTAAACAACGGAAAAAAGGAAG
>MU628558.1:0-68610 GCA_025688805.1 Aspergillus egyptiacus | reverse complement strand
TTTTTTTTTTTTTTTTTTTTTTTTTTTTTTTTTTTTTTTTTTTTTTTTTTTTTTTTTTTTTTTTTTTTTTTTTTTTTTTTTTTTTTTTTTTCTGGCGAGTCTTCGCCATCCGATGAATTTGTCATTTGGGCGCACTACTTGTTCATTCTGTCTTCCGAAACTTTTGCACCATCAAGCGCCCTATGTGTCCATATTATCCGCAACCATGGCTAATCTCGTACCCACCTTATCCGTGGTGCGGGTATTCGCAGTCTCCTCTACACGGAAATGGTAATACTGGGGTCGCATCGGCTAATGCCTTCGATCCTTTCGTGACTACTCCGAATCCGCTTGCTGCACCAGGTGGCGTTGGCCCTGTCCAAGCCAACCCATTCTCCCACGATGCATCTGCCACATTAGGTGGAGCCGCATTCTATGCCAATCAGACCGGCTTCCAACAGCCAGTAAGTGACCTCGTTGTCTGTCATGGTCATGCGGATTAACTAATGGCTTTACTCTTGTTCTAGGTCCAGTATCATCTTTATGCTCCAGTCGGTCCCCACAAGCAGAATTTACTAAACTATCAACGAAACGTCCACGATCTATTCCTTCAGAACGATTTGAGGGAAGAACTACAAAAGAAAGCAGCAGCAACACTGCAAACCTTACCCAGTATGTAGCATACCTTCTGTGCAATGAATCAGGCTAATACGGAACAGATACTCAGCTACCGGCCCAGGTGGACTACTTCCACTCACTCGTTCCTTTGGATCTCAATCATCAGAAAAATGCCGCCATCTTTGGTTATCCCAGCTGGATCTACAAGGCACAGTCTAGTAAAGATGGAAACTATTATGCTCTTCGGCGGCTGGAAGGCAGGTGTTCTCTTTCATCCTGTCGTCGAATTTTTACTAACCGATGGCAGGATTCCGATTGACTAACGAAAAGGCCATTCGGTCCGTTCAAGCCTGGAAGCGTGTGTTTAGTGGTAGTATGGTCACGGTACACGATGCATTCACGAGTCGAAGCTTCCAGGACAGCTCTTTAATCTTCGTTACGGATTACCACCCACTCGCAAAGACGCTCGCGGAACAGCATTTGGGTGCAGGGAGCAGATTCCAGAACCGCCAGAATTCCCACGTTCCCGAGCAGGTTCTGTGGGGTTACATGACTCAGATCGCGAACGCTCTGAAGACCATCCACAGCAATGGTCTCGCTGCGAGAGTCATTGAACCCAGTAAGATTCTGCTAACTGGGAGGAATCGTGTACGGCTCAATGCCTGTGCTATCATGGATGTGGTGCAGTTTGAAGCGCAGAGATCTGTTGCCGACCTTCAGCGTCAAGATCTCGTCCATTTTGGGCAACTTATCCTCACGCTGGGAGCCAACCAGCCGAGTGTCATGCATAACCCCGCCAAGTCTATGGAGCATTTCACCCGCCTCTACAGCCCGCAGCTCAAGACCACGGTTATGTGGTTGCTTGGGGCGACGCAGAAGGACCAGGAGCGGAATATAGACCTCTTCATTACTGGCATTTCCTCACAATTGATGTCGACTTTTGACTCGGCTCTTCAGCTGGATGATCAACTTACGTTCGATCTGGGTCGAGAACTAGAGAATGGACGCCTTGTACGACTTTTGACAAAGCTGAACTTTGTGAACGAGCGCCCCGAATACGAGCATGACCGGCAGTGGTCCGAGAACGGAGAGCGGTTCTACCTGAAAATATTCCGGGACTACGTATTCCATCAAGTGGACGCGTCGGGGGAACCAGTGGTTGACCTGGGCCATGTGCTTACATGCTTGAATAAATTGGATGCTGGAACTGACGAGAGGATCACCTTGGTGAGCCGTGATGAGCAGACTTGCTTTATTGTCAGCTACAAAGAGCTCAAGAAGGGTCTGGAGTCGTCGTTTCAAGCATTATTGAAACCCAGCAGAAGGCTTCACTGAGGAGGCCTTCGAGCGCTATGAGATATTACGTTGGAGAATTACGACTTTGTATGCTTTGTCATTCCCCGGTAGAATGTGGGAAATGTCAAACAAGCAAGATTGTGGCAGTTTAGCTCATCTGCCTGGGAAGTGTATCTGATACTTTCTATGTCCGAACCATTTCGTGTGGGTAAATTGTAATGAGCTACAACGACAGATTACTAGAAATATAACATTACACTGACCTTTCAACTAGTTTGAGCTCATCTGATAAGACATTTATTTGATTCATACCAAAATCACTTCACCACGGTAGTCATACCAATTCATACCATTTTATTTCAAAGCTCCTCAGAACGCTCCCCAATCTCGGCTACCCCATTATCTTCATCGTGTTCCCACTCAACCCAAGGCCCCAACCTCTCCATCAAATCCTCCAACTCCACTTCCACCTCCTCTTCATCATCCACAGGCACCCCCTTCAACCTCCGGGGCGGAATCAACACCCGATCCACAACATGCAACACCCCATCCCTCGCCAACGCATCCGCAAACGCCACGCGCTGGTACCCATTCACCTTGAAGCTCACATAGAGTCCCAAGTGGACCACGTCGACTGCAATCTCATGGCCCTCCAACAAGGTCGGCAGATCCAGATGCGTGAACCCCCCTTCCACCTTCTCCCCGACAGCGTGCGAAAACGGCTTGATCTCCGATTTCGACGTGTACAGCACGTCGCTGTACAGCGTGCGGCGCGGGACTATGTGGTAGGAGAGCAGGGCGCGTAGGTACTTGAGCCCTGGCGGGGAGAAGAGGAAGGCCGTTACCCGTAGGGGCAGGCGCTGGAAGGCGGTGTTTGAGGGGACGAAGACGGTGAAGCCCCTTCCCTGTTTGGAGGTGGTTGTGTTTAGGTGTTCGTTCAGGTGGGTTTTGTAGAGGGCGAGATTGAAGGTGCTGAATTTTGTGGGCAGGATGTCGAGGAGGAGGAGGGTGCGCGGGGGTGGGAGGAGGATGGCGTCTAGGCCGTGGATTAAGCCGTTCGATGCGCCCTTGAATGTTTATATTAGTATGTGTTCGCTACGTATTAGGGAGGATAGGGGTGAGGGGACATACGATATCGGCGGCAACGATGTGGCTGTAGAAGTTTAGTGTTAGGCCTTTGAAGCCTGTGCGAACGGTTAGACGCTGCGGGAGGCCTTTCTCTTCCTTCTTGTCATTGTTGTCGTCGTCGTCGGCGGGTTCAGTGGTGCCAAGGAGCGGGTCGTCCAGGGCGGAGGGGATGGTGTGCCTGTGGAAGAGCTTTATGGCGGAGAGGACCTCGGGGGAGGAGTGGTAGCGAAGTAGAGCGCGGACGAGTTCTTTGGGGATGTGGTGGTTGTCATCATTGCCGCTGTCATGGTCATGGCCATGGTCATGGTCGTGGTGCCGATGGTGACAAGGAATCTTGCGGAAAGCATGGTCGGTGGGCGCAAAGAAGGTGAATTTGTGGTCAGTGGAGTTCAGACACTTGACTAACTCCTCGTCCTCATTGACGATCTTGGCGAGGATGGTGGTGTATTTGCTCTCGTTGATGAGCTGGTAAATGGTTTTGTCGGAGTGGTGGTGCGGGTGTCCGATATCAGCGGGGTCAACTAGATCGAGATCGAGGTCGACGTCCGATGGGGGGTGGATGACTTCGTCAAAGGGCTGCCTGAAGAAGTTCTCTATCCAGGTGCCGACGTTGTCGGTGTTCGGGAAGGTGTATTTGTGATCGTCATTGGCATTTGGGTCGAGAACCTCGATGGGGGTGAAGGTGGGGGAGGATTCGAGGGCGGCGTCGAGGGGGTTTTGTTGAGGGAAGAATTCATCCTTGAGGTCGCTGAGGATGTCTTGGATTGCGAGGGCGGCGCAGAAGGGGGTTGTGGCTGCTGCCACGGTTAGGAGGTGCTTCATTCTTTTGATGTCAATACTCGTCGATTCTATATATTTGTATAGCTATATAGCTACCTATATATAGAAGTATATGTTGGGAGGAAAAATATATTGTTCTGTGAGTTCCAAGGAGTGACGACTACGGCTGGTGTACCTTATATAGAAGCTGGAATCAACACGTCAGGCTGCATCAGCTTCCAGACTGGGCAATACGAATGATCCTTGTTGAGATCAAAGGCATTATTAATGAGTGTCAGAGATGCCTCTTGATCCCCAGAGGAGCCAGTGGTGATGGCCCGATTGAGCGGGGAACCAGATCATGATGTCATAGGCTGCTGCGGGAGAAGCAGTCATTTATGCTCATTATGCGTTTCATTATATTGGGGTCTTTCTATTTCACATGAGGATTTTAGGTCATTCAAGGTTGCTCCATGCTAGTTGCAGTATCCCCGCTGAAGTACCTAGATATCAAAGGGGCCGTTTTCCCGACCACATATGCCTGAAATCTGATGTAGTGGACAAGCAGCGGGAATGAATCGAACCGTCAAGTGTGGAGAGTGGAAGGTGATATGCATACCGGGTTACATAAGCCCGGTCTAGGTGCAGCTGGAATGTTTTTACTCAAGTCCAACGATTGATGCCCTAGCTGGCCGGAGCATCCGCAACCGGACTGGATGGCACATGCATGTCCATCGAGCAGACTTCCGGTGCTTATTCCTCGGCCTGCACGAAAGGATTGGCGATTTGCTCACTGCCATCGGCGGGGGAGATCAGCACTATCAAGGTGCCACGGGCGACAATGAGACCGAGAGACCGGGTGCTCTCGTTGCCCTCGTCATCTGCAGAGGTTAGAACAGGACAGGGAAGCGGTATCGATCATGTAAATACCTCGCATAGATTCCTTCACGTCGTCGAGAACCAGGTTCATCAATTGGTCGTAGCCTTTCAGAATGCCGGACACTGGATCCGTTAGCTTTGGAATGGAACTCCGGAAAGAGAGCAAGGAGCTTACCCTCTCGTCCACCGTTGAACTTTACCCGGACCTCCTTGTCCATGTACTTGCTCAGATCCAGGATGTTCTCTTTCTTGGGCTTCTCCTGCTGTTGCTGTTGAGCACCGCCACCGGCACCGCCACCTCTGCCGTGTCCGCCACGACCGCCAGATCGATCATATCCTCCGCCGCGGCTGCGACCACCGCGGAACGAGCCTCGTTCGGACATGGCTTGGCTAGTCCGGAGATGTCAGATGAAAGTTAGGTTGATCCCCTGGGTCTAATTCCGACTTGCGGTAGTCGGTTATCCAGTTTGGTTATGTAATCGGGTGCAGAGGTACACCTGAAGGAAACCAGAGCGAAGTGGGGGACGGACCAAAAGTGTCAAACAAAAGAGATAGATAGAGTCGGGTGCACAGGAAAGGCGCGGAAGCTCCGTGGACACACGACAGGGCACACTGGTCGTCGGCCTGTTAGGTTCTGGACAGTATCAGGTAAGGGTGATGCGGACTGGCAATCACCAATGAAGAGGCTGCCCGATATTGCGAAGGGGGTGGAAAGGTTCCAAGTGGGAGCTCAGCCGGGAGGAATATTGGTGGGCGGTTTGTATGAGGGATTTTCCTCAAATTCAGGATTATTATTGCTTGTCTTGGGTCCAGGCAACACAAGCAGCAGATAAGTCTCCGAAGCAGAATCACTGGCTCAGCGCAAAGCTCCAGTTATCGTCATCTGGATTCTGAAGGTCCGGTTGGCCCAAGGTCACGGGGTCGGAGGAAAACTTTGATTTGATATACATGTCATCGTCAGGTCGTGACAATACATGACACAGATTCTGTAAGGTTAGCAGTAGTACTGGCTTGATGACTTACGCAGCAATATTATTTGGACACTTGAATTCAAATCATGTAGTTGTAATTCGCAATAATATGGACCTGGATACTGCACTTAAAAACCCATTTGTCAGACCCTTTGATATCTACGTACCCGTTCTTCGCAACAAGAGTGGCCAGGAACCTAAGTGAGCACTGGCTGAGGGTGTACGGTCACGTGTCGTGTCTAGAGCGGTTGGGCCTTTGTCGTCGCTTATCAGGCGGGAGTCACGCATCAGAGTTTGGTAACGGTGACGGGACCCAGGGATTATTATTATTCATGGAGCAAGCAGCCATAATCCCATCCCCCTGGAATGTGTCTATCAAAATGGTTAGGTTTATCTTGGACTGTCCAGCTGCAAGGGGGTCGCTATAGACCAAGATACGCAACCCTGTATCGTAATGACAGGTAAAATTTCGGACCGAATCCCGAGCCACCAGTCCAGCGGAAACTGCCGGCGGGATCTTCTCTCCGCTCTGTTGCTTAGTCATTTGTTAATGGAACGGAAGGAGGCTGATCATATAGGTAGATAATACGGACAAGTACTATAATATTCAAGTGCTGGTTAGGTATAGTCATATGTTCGAGGCTCATTTGAAGCAGGGACCACATCTAATACCGCACCTCTGGTATAATACTATACTATTGAGGGCTTCCACTTGGCTTGAACAAGCCCAACGACTACTACGTACTACTACTCCACTGCTAAGCAAAGCCTCGCCACGTGAGAGGAGACTCCAGCCGCTCCGCCATCGATCCATGTCCAATTGTCCATATCACCATCCTTACCGTCTGTCTCCTCATTTGGCCGACTTCCAGTAACCGGACGGAAGCGATAGATAGCGATGTGTAACCCAAGCTGTCACTGCTCGGTCTCTAACCAACTTCCCGCGGAATTTGCCAGTAGTAGTAGTAGGAGTAGTAGTAGTACTTAAATACCTCTACCTACAGTACGTTGTACTGGTACTGGCAGTCGTGGTGGAAGTACCGATACATACGGTACCGTACCTGACAACCCCGGCCGTCCGCCTTTTCCCATTCTTTCTTCCACCCAACCAACAAACTGCTGTGACTCTTCATCTTCTCCTCCCTCTGCCCTCCCTCTTGCGCTTGCTCCCGGACCCCATGTCTCCTCTCTTTTGTTCCTTCAGAAGCATAGCTTTTTTATGACCCCTCGCTTTGCTTCCCGATTCCCATCTCCCCTCGCCTGTGGCTCGTCAATCCAGGTGCCTCCTGTGGCTGAATTAAAACCCGCATTCTGGAGCCTTTCGCTCCGCCATCGGTAGCACCTCCTCTGCCAGTGATTCTCATTACCCAATAACCCACGCATCGTCACCTCTACAAAACTGGCTCTTCCAAAATCTCTTTATAACTTTCTCACGTTCCCAAGACCCCCCTGCTTCTTCCTTGACCCCACATATATACTGCTACTGCACCCAAACTGCTGGGGTTCATTGTGCCCTTCCGCGTCTTTCCACTGTCGCGATTTTGAGGACTCCTCCGCCTGCCGTCATGGATTCTCGAACGATAACAACAGATGCGTCCAGCAAGCGGCCTCGCTCTGAATCGGGGGATTTCCCCCCAATTGCCTCGAAAGTCCCCAAAACCCATTCGAATCATCTGCAAATCAATTACCTTGCGCGCCAATACCCCGACAACCTCCCTCTCGTCTCGCTAGATGATACGATGCCGGCTATAATCCATCTAATCGGCGAGTATGATGGTGTACTGCATCGCCATGAGAGCATCGCCGGGAATTTAGGCGCCTGCCCCTTGGGCCCCATTCTGATTAAGCGCTTCGAGCGCCTTTTTGACGGGCCTCCGCGGGTTCTCAAGTCACATGGCAAGGAGCCTCCCAACGTCACATGGTTAGACGTGGTGGAATTTGCCAAAAGCAAACCCGAACAGTTCAATCTGGAAAAGACCCGCAACGGTGTGCGAGTCTGCCAGTTCTATACCAAACAATGTCGCGTCGAGATCAGTGAAGAGGACTATGTCCTGATTCACTCGGGAATGCCTCAGAAGATGATCCCTCCGCAGCCAATTATCGAGGACGAGGAGAAAGAGTTGGGCGCTCTTGAAATACTGGAGAAGAACCTCCAACAAATCATCCAAGTCGCAGATCAAGGCTCGTTTCCCACTTCTTCCTTTCCTACCCGTTTGTCAGGCGCTAATAGATTTACTCTCCAGTTTCTGCTCGTGCGCGACAACTGAATCATCGCCTGAAGAACCGTAGGACTGCCATCATCAGTCGCCGAGAGAATGATGTGACACTCCATGGTCCTCGGCCACCGCTAGCATTTCCCCAATCGCATTCACACGGACAACAACAACAACGTTCCATCAGTCCTGCCTGGCGCGACGCCAATGGCACCGCCCACAACAACCCTGTTAATGGCAACGGCGCCGCCAGTGCTCACTCTCCGTCCACTGGGTTTGTCGCGGTAAACACGAGTCGAGGCGGAGAACATCCTCCAGAGGAGAATCCTTTATCGTCGCAGTTCCTGTTCTCCCACTCAAATACAGACAACGTTACGATCATCAATGGACAGTCTATCAAAGGCGCTTCTCCGACTACTCGCGCGGAACTGATGAAAAAGTTCTTCACAACTCAAGACCGCCATACCCGAGCGTACGAGGATGCTCACGGCTCGAGTAACCGCCAATCCTCCCGCCCGAGGCCCAGAGTGTCCGAAGGTGGTGACTACAGCAATATGTACGCACCCACACCAGCGACTGTCGCGATCCCGAACACGCCGACGTCCTTGCTTCCACCCCCAAAATCGCACCATCATGAAAAAGATGATGGCGGTCCATTCAAGGTTGAAATGGTTGCCCGCATGGAGGAGCTGCAGCGTGGAGATCGCATCGTGCCCCCCTGCGATCGATGTCGTCGGCTCCACATGGATTGCCTCAAGAACCTCACTGCTTGCATGGGCTGTACAAAGAAACACGCCAAGTGTTCTTGGAGAGACGTGAAGGAGGAGGAGCTGCGGGAAACACCGCGTGTTGACCGAGAGCATGTGGACGATTCGCAGTCCAAGGACACGTCCGCCACACCTACCGCACCAGTTTCAGAACACGCACCAGCGCCAGCACCCGCCCCCGCCCCCGCTCCGGCTACAGCTACAGCTACACCATCGGGTTCGGTTGCTACTGTACCAGATCCAGAGAGACCGCGTGAGGGCCCCATAGAAGTTAACATGCGAAGAGAGTCCGCACCGATTGCCGGCCCGGCGTCTCGACCCCCGGCCGTGAGGGAACTGTCCCCGCGACGGGCCATAAGCGAGGCCCAAGGCGTTCACGGTTTCAAGCATGATCACCATGACCGGCATGACCGACATGACCGACGGATCAGTATGCAACGGAAAGAGCCAGCTCCAGATGACGATGTTCCGGACGCGAACCAGCGGTTGATGCAGGCCATTCTCGATACGGTCGACCACCACCGGGTGGCAGCCGCGGCCAAAGGAAGTGTACATGAGATAAGCAACGAGCGCGAGCGCGACACAGAGCAGGAACATGAGCGCGACCGTGAACGAGAGCAGGAACGAGACCGAAAATTGATCAAAGCATGATTTATCCGACCGTTCGATTTGTAATGACTTTTTTTGTTTTGGATGACTTGGTTCTGCATGTACGTCTTACTCATAGTGGCATTGTCTTATTCTTAGCGGTTCAGCGGATATCCCAGGCAGTTGGTGTTCTTTGGGTTTTTTTAATCATTTCTTTGTTCGAGACCGTACATAGCACTATTTACATACACACTATATATTGATGCGATCGATCTGCTCCACGGCTAGTCTGTGTTATTGCAATAGAATAAGTAGAACTGCACTCATCCCAGTCTCCACCAGTCCAGCCCAAGCACTGCTCAGCCGGGCCAATTGCCAATATCGTAGACTCACATCTCTTTGCTTTCCTCAGACAGCAGCATTCAATTCTACTTCTCAGATCCACCTGCAATGTGCCACAGGGACGGTCTACAATAAGCATACTTTTGCAAAGGAAAGATTATTTTCTCTTCGTACAAGGTAGACTAACCAACTTAGGTCCCGTAGTCCTCACCAGCCCTAATACCAAATCCAATCTGTCTGCGCCCGTCATCCACAACTATGTAACTACACTACATAGACAATCTGCTCGACCCAGATAAGGTTGGCTTGTTTGTTGGACGGGACGCCTTTCTGGTTTTCGTTGCTGCTGTCTTTGGCTATGGGGGATTTAGGGGGGTAGAGGTGTTTGACGATACCGTACCTATCTCCGGGAAAGAGGAGACAGTAGTACTAGTAGTAGGCGTAGATTCTGGTTATTGAAGATGCGATATATCCGCATTGCGTATGTATATGTTACTCCTACAAAACCCAGGAAGGCTAAATAGATATACCCCCAGAACCGACTATGCCCTGGCCTAAGCCCAGGGTATGCACATATACCGGCATTTCTTTCGCCTGAAACGGGATATCTCCATATAAGCTGAGGCAGGTTGAGGGGCTTTGCTTCAGCGCCATATCTAGCGGTTTATTACACTAATCATTCATTCATAAGTTTATAAATCTAGCTTCTATTACCCTTAGTAAAAGTGCTAAAGCATACCCATCTCCCGTTTAATGATCTCCGCCGCCCGCTCCGCAACCGCATAAATCGCACTCGTGAGATGGCCGCTAATCTGCGACGGGAAGACAGAGGCATCGATGACGCGGACATTCTGCGTGCCGTAGACCCTGAGGGAAGGGTCGACGACGCCTCCGAGTTCCAGGGGGAGCATTGCGGCTGTGCCGAGGAGGTGGTGGTTTGGTGTAACTGGTTTACGCCATGAGCTGGTCGTACAGTGTATAGTGCGAATGGTTCTTATGAAAGGGGGGAAAGTTGTGGGGGTACACATACACGAATTGACGACCCATGCGTCCCATTGTTCGTCTGTCGCATTTTCCGGTAAGGTCTCGGGAGGGGGCTGTGTGCGCTCTCCGACAAGAGACCGGATAGGATCCGTCTGCCAGAATCTAGCTGCCGTCTGGGCGGTCTTTCTCTGGAGGGTGAGGTCCCAGTTTACCTTGAAGTAGTTGGGGTTTATCGATGGGTATGTCGATGGATCACTGGAGTTGATGTGGACGCTTCCTCGGGAGAAGGGGAGGAGGATGTAGAACCCCGCGCCGACGTTGTTGCCTATAGCCTGGGGCAGGATCTCGACGCAGGGGACGTCCAGGTTGAAGATGAGGTGGTGCTGGAGTTGATATAGACGTTCGATTGCGGAGGCGGAGACTGCATTGTTGCTTTCCGCGGCGAGCTGCTTGGCCCAGTGTTTGAGTTGCGCGGCGATTGCGGTGGAGACGGCCTGTGTCTTGGGGCCTAGGATATCCGAGGCCGTCATGTAGCTTGCGTAGGGCGTGAATCCATTGAAGCTAGAGCTACTGGAGAAACGGATATTGTTCTTGGGCTGTTCGAGGCCATTCTCGCCGACGGAGGGGAGAGGGACTTTGACGGGGATACCGAGCCCCTGTAGTAACCTGGCGGGAGTCAGAGTTGAGATTGAAGTTTAGAAAGTAGAAAAAGTGTCAGAGACTTACTGTGGGTTCCCAACACCAGAAAGCTCCAGAATCGCCGGAGACCGAATAGCCCCAGCTGAGACAATCACCTCTCGATCGACATGAAGAGTCCTAACGCTACCGTCCGGTGCGGTATACTCCACTCCCTCGGCCAACACCTTGCTCCCCTTCATACTTGCCCATGTTATTTTATCAACATGGCCTCGGAGTATGACAATATTCGACCTCCCCTTCACGGGGTAGTAATAAGCGCGAGCAGCGTCTTCACGCACGTTCGCCTCCCGATCCAGAGTCTGCGGCCACACAAAAAACCCACGCAGGTTCCCTCCACTGGCATCAGAGTTGAAGGGAACACCAAGCCTCTGCCAGGTTTGGTTCGCCAGCGCCGCGAGGGAGCCATTCTGTAGAGCATCCTGGTATGCCACATTGACCGGGCCATCTTGGCTATGATAAAACCCCCTAAACGAAGCACCGGCTGCCAGCTGCGGCTGCGTAGGTGGCTCAAAGCCCTCGCTCTTAAGGTGGTAAGGCCATAAGCTGCTCCAGTTCCAGCCTGGGTTGCCGAGCGTCTCCCAGGCGTCGATTTGGACATCCTCGGCCCGTATATATGTCATTCCTAGAACGACCCGTAAGCATCCTGGCAATCTTTTGCGAACCCATTACGCGAAAGCAGTAATAACAAACCATTGATCGTGCTCGTCCCGCCCCAAGCTTTGCCCTGGTGGTACTCCAGCTGTCGACCCCGGGCATACACCTGCTCCGTCGTCTGGTACAACCAGTCGACAGACGTCGAGAATCCAAGACCACCGCCGAACTCATCAACCCTGGTTACATTGGGGTTTGTGCCTTCATCCTTGCCCGCCTCAATGACGGCGACCGTGATGTCTGAGATCTCAGAGAGCCTGTTTGCGACTGCCAACCCGGCTGTTCCTCCGCCGACGATGACGAAATCGAACCGATCCGGACCAGAGAGGACGGGATTGATGCACAGCGTCCATGCCAGAGCAGCGATAGTTCTGCGATAGAAGGCCATTGTTGACCATCTGACTTGAGCTTGAGCAGGATACTGCCCGTCCAGATCGGTGTTGAAAAGTAAATAATGGGATCATGTAGACTTTGAGCAATGTGTGATGATCGACGGTTCCCAGCCACAAAACAACATCATAATTATATAACCTTAGCATTCCAACTTGCAAGTCGCCTGGTTTTGTTCGTCATTGTAAAGTCGGGGAACCTTCATGCTGGCCAACCCGCGTCTGCGTTGCAATCGGCGCAGTATATGTGCCGAATCCGTCAGTTGTCCACAGTAATCAAGAACGTGCAAATCCTATAGATACGTCTAGGTAAAGATGCCAATGTTCCTTTCCTCGATCCTTGGAAATGGCCGGGTGCCCAACCTGACTGACTCCAGTTAGAAGAGTCGGCGTGATGCATGTCTGCTCATCTATTGCAGAGAAAATCTAGTCCGAGACCAGAACAGTAACAAAGGAATACATTTTGATATATCACTCAGTGACAGTTGCGTACTGTACATGACACGCTCATCTTCCTCGCTTTCTCCCGCATCTATCTATTAAAAATCACCACAGGCACAAACAAAACAGGTGGCATGAAATTGGCGGAGTCGAACAAAAGAAACGCATAGTCTAGCTAACCGCTTAATAAGCGTTTCGGCTCATGTCCGAGCGGATACGGTTGTAGTCGAGGATACCCTCGATGCTGCCAACAGCGCTCATGGCGATATCCTGATCCCACAGTTTGCGGTTGGCAAAGTCCATCACGTCCTTCTCGGTGATCTGTCCAATTGTGCGCTCGATGTCTTCGGGGGAGAGGCGGCGGCCGGTGGTGATGATCTGGCGACCGATGTCTTCGGCAACGGCGGTGGTACCGTCGAGGGAGAGGAGAATGGAAGCCTTCAGCTGGGCCTTGGCGCGCTCAACCTCAGCGGCAGAGACGCTGAAGGACAGGCGAGACCATTCGCGGAGGGCGAAGTGGATGAGGTCATCGAGACCGGTCATGTTCTCGGAGACGAGGTAGATACCCCAGAGACTAAAAAGAAACATCGTCATCAGCACGCAATCTTCCAACAGAATAGGGGGGCAATCTTACCCAGTGTCGCTGTAGCTGGTAGAGAAGCTCATGAAGCTGTTGGCGAGGTTGTTGCGCTCAACGAAGGAGCTGAGCTTGCTACCAAGGTAGGGGGAGTTGCCCATGGCACGGTCCCAGTTACCGATGATGGCCTGGGCGACGAGAGCGGTGAAGTAGTCGTCATCCTTCCAGCTAACACCCTCAACGGCAAGAGCGATGTGAGCAGTGGGGAGAGTGTCATCACGGATGCGGACCTCGGAACCGATGAACTCGGGCTGGCGCTTCTGCTCGGCACTGAGGGCGGCAGCGGCGGAGGTCGGGGGCTTGCTGGGGAGACCACCGAAGTGCTCCTCAGCGAGCCTCACGAGCTGCTCGTGGGGGATGCCACCGGCACCGACGAGGACCATGCGATCGGCAGTGTAGTTGGTCTTGATGTAGTCAAGCAGGTTGTCGCGGGTAATGGTCTGGATGTTCTCCTTAGGGCCGAGGATTGTGCGGCCGAGAGGCTGGTGTTGGAAAGCGGTGGCGTGGAGGTGGTCGAAGACAACCTCCTCAAGCTGCTTGTCAACCTCCTCCTGCTCACGGAGGATGACGTCCCTCTCGCGCTCAATGGCAGCAGGCTCCAGCTTCGAGTTCTGCAGAATATCGGCGAGAATGTCGACGGCCTTGGGGACATCGTTGTTGAAGGACTTGGCGTAGTAGACAGTGTTTTCCCGCTAGAGCTGAGCGTCAGTGGTGACTTGTCCAAAAATGTTTCCATCGATCCGGATCGTACCGATGTGTAGGCGTTGAGGTGGGCGCCCATGTTCTCAATCTCGAGTTCCAACTGGTGCTGGGAGCGCTTGCTGGTGCCCTATCGATCTATTAACCACGATTCAACGGTCGATACGCCATTGTATACACACCTTGAAGGCAAGGTGCTCCAGGAAGTGCGCAGTTCCGTTGGTCTTGTCAGTCTCTGCCCGGCTACCGGCATCGATCCAGACGCCGACGGTGGAGGTCTGAGCCCATGGGGAGTATTCCGTAGCGATCTAAATCGAGTCAGCATGCCTTAGATACAAGCCGAGACATCAATTGCGCCGAGTCGTACCGTGAAACCGTTGGAGAGGGTCGTGGACTGGGTGGTGGACGGCAACGTAACGGGAGAAGCAAAACCACGCTTGACCGGCTTGACGGCCTTCAAGGCAGCGCGACTGCGCAGGGCCTGGTTGAGGTTAAAGGCTAGGCGCCGGGAAGCCATTGTGAGGATATATGAAGTGAGTGTGGAGAGAGGGAGGGGGGTAATTGGGATATGATGGACTGGTCGACCCTGGAGTTTGAGATGCGAGGTTGAGGTTCGGAAGTCAAATTGTTCGCCAGCCGCCAGCCAATCACATGACCCGCTTTTCCAACGACCGCTTTAGATCCCGACACTTCCCTATTCGCCTACATCATAACCTGCTTAACCATCCTGTCCTTAATGACCTGAAGGTGTTATAAACAGTTTTTTAAGTATATCCGTTGCATCACACTACAAGCTACCTAAACCGGCTCGCATACCGCCGCACGTTCTCAATCATCGGTATGTCAGCCGAAAATCCCAACTTGTACGCCCTCGCCGGATTAAAATGCGGCGACCAAGTCTGCACAATGCGATCAATATCCGCATCGTACTTCTCCTCCACCAGCGCCCGTCTCTCCTTCCCGCCGACCTCCTCCAGCGCATCCAACATCTCCTGCACTGTAATCTTCAACCCGGGCAGATTGACAGACCTCGAGTCGCCAAAGGCCTCCTTGGGGATTTTCGCCGCGTGAATCAAGTTCTTCACAACCGTATACGGCGAGCAGATCCACATCTCCACCTCCTTACTAACAGGCAATATCGCCTTCTCCCCATTAAACGGCTCACGGATGATGCCGCTGGCGAAGCTGCTCGCTGCCTGCGTGGGCTTCCCAGCTCGGACTGTCACCGTGGGAAGACGGACGGCTCGCCCATCTAGAAACCCGCGGCGGGAGTAGTCGTTCAGAAGCGTCTCTACGATGAGCTTCTGTGATCCGTATGACGATAACGGCACAGGGGGGAAGTTCGTCTCGTCGATGATGAAGCCCGGCGGCGCTAGACCGTAGACTGCTAAACTGGATGTAAAAACGACCTTTACGCCCGGCTGGACCGTGCGTAATCTGTCGAGGATGTATCGGGTCGCATCCAGATTGACGCGCATCCCCAACTCGAAGTTGGCCTCTGACCCGCTAGACATGATCCCGTGTAGAAGATAGACGGTCTCGTAGTGGTGGGACTCGTTGAATAACTCGTCAACGACTTTGGGAACCGTCAGGTCGGCCTCGATGCATTTCGCCCGCGAGGCATGTTCTGCTGCTGCCGCAGGTACCTCGGGAGTAACGACATCGGTCAATGTCACCGTCAGGTCAGAAGAGCTGGCGAGGAGAGCGGCCGCCAGCTCCTGGCCAACGTAGCCACTTGCGCCGG
This sequence comes from Aspergillus egyptiacus, assembly GCA_025688805.1. Lineage (NCBI taxonomy): Eukaryota > Fungi > Ascomycota > Eurotiomycetes > Eurotiales > Aspergillaceae > Aspergillus > Aspergillus egyptiacus. Next base: position 52,826 of record MU628558.1, on the reverse strand, counting down.
TGATGATAATCGACATGAGTATAACAGCAGTCGACAGTACTTAGAGCTTCATTAAATGAAAGTAACCATGAAGCAGATCTGAGTATGTGCAGAGGACCCCAATACTAAGTCCTTGCACTAGAGTCTAAATACCTACTCCTCACTCATCCCGCGGGGCAACCCCGGGATCTCTTCCCCCACTCTCCAACTCTTACCTACCCCCATCCCAATCGCCATATGAAAAGACCGAATAGAGAGTTGTGATTAGCTAGGCAGGATGAACAAACGTCCCACGCGGCAATTCCGACTTGCGAGTAACTCGGTCAACAGCCCGATTGCCGAGTGGCAGGTTTAGGAAAACACGGCGCAAGTCCGAGATATATGAAGAGTGGCCTGGGAAGACGGGACGGACTATTTGCGACCGAATTCACATGAGATTGTTAACTAGCTTGCTTTTAGCATTAAAGTGGATTCTGTTAGGTATTTGGGGAGATTGGACACAGCATTACCTATTCGACCGCTGATATCTACTATCTACTGGCTGCGCCTGGTCTGAGCCAAGAAGAGTTCGATGAAAGTTCTTGGAAGTAGAAAATGAATTAACTCCATGCATGTTTCCAATGTCCAGAAACGAATTCTAGATTCCTTGACATAGAACAGAAAAAAAAGCGAGATACTTCAAGAAAAATCGTAGCACACTTGACGCCGGGACAGAGCACAAGATTAAGACATGACAAGAAAACTGAGAGAGAAAAAATGACACCGTTACAAAGAGACCTGCTTTTGGCTTTACGCGGAACGCTTGTAGATACCAGAGACGATACAGTGGTCTCGCTCGAAAGGCTCCAGGGTCAGCTGCTCCCTCGGCTTGATCTTCTCATCTCTCATCTTCTGGACCTCACGGGCAAAAACAACCTCCGGCTTGGCTGTGCTGTCGATACAGCTGGCCTTGATGGAAATGATGACACCACCCTCAGACTTGAGGAACATGTGGGCGTTCAGACCGACAATACGGGCCTGATCGGGCTGGGCAACATCGGCGAAGATGACGTCGACCATGGGGACGAGCATGCGGTAGCGCAGAGGGTGGCGGGCATCCTCGACAATGGGGATGACGTTTGTGCGGTGAGTAGCCATGCCGATGAGGTCACGGCCGGAGCGGTGGGAGAATTCAACAGCGTAGACGTTTCCAGTAGGTCCAACAATATCAGCGACGTGACTGACGGAGGTACCGCTGGCCGAACCGAGGTAGAGCACCTTGGAGCCAGGGCGCATGTAGATATCATCCAGACCACCAAGGATACCGGCAGCCAGCTTGGAACGGAAAGGGTTCCAGACACGGTATTCGGTCTTGGTAACGGCACCATCCTCGCCCGGGGGGGATTCGACAGCAATGCGCTTCTCGCCGTAGACAGCCTCTCCGGGGGTCAAGTTCTTGGTAACGAGCAAATCTTCCTTGCCACCGCGGGCGACGAAGACACCCGCGTGACGGTGAGGTTCCTTGAAAAGAATTCCAGTCAGTCAAGGCCAAACCGATCCTTGATGAAATGGGAATTACTCACAACGATGACCTTGGCACCACCCTTAGCACCGCCCTTGCCCTTAGCACCACCGCGGCCACCACCACGGCCTCCGCGACCACCGCGGGGAGCACCACGACCACCTCCCCGACCACGGGGAGCACCTCCAAAGCCACCTACAAGTGAACGAAAGAAAACGAATCAGCAACGATCTTCCAAAGGAACACCGCGGGTCCATGTGTCCTAAGCGTCGCATTCATGACAGGACATAACTCGACCCCAGCATCAACAGATACTATAGCCGAGAAATATCGAAATGCAGAGCGCCGGACAGTCACCCAGCATTCCCATTTAAGTTGCACTCGGTCAGAACAAACCTCTGCCACCACCACGGCCACCACCGCCGCCACGGGGAGCACCCCGACCACCACGAGCACCACCACGTCCTCCTCTAGGAGCACCGAAAGCCATTATATGTGTGATTCTGAGTTTGATCTGTGTAGATGCGAAATTGGAAAATCGACAGCCGCAGGTAGAGGCTGGAGTTGGCCGCAGGCGTTGCTGTGCTGGACCGAAAAAATTAAGAAAAGACGGGCGGATGAATCACTCCGAGATGGCGAATAGCGTGCAGTGCAAAGATTTCACGGTTTGGCGAGTGTGAAGATTCACAAGAATTGCACGTCCGTGCTGGTTGTCAGGTTCGGTCGAGGCCGTGCAGCTCGTCGATGTTGCGGACGAGTTTTTTTTCAGACAGACTGCGATCTTTCGAAAATCTAACGCGCTAGTTCCTTTACGGACTAGCTTCGGTCGGAGCTGTGGGAACTGGAGAGCACGTGATATGGATTCTGAGACGAGGTCACCTGACAAGAATGAACCCCAGCCACCTTCCCAAAGTAGACGGGAGTCTCTGTGAGTGCACCTGCAATGCACCACTCACCTCATACACAGACCCTTTCTCGACATAGCTACAGTGCAATCTACTGGCACAGTGAAATATTGTTACTACTTAAGTGCCTAGGTACTCAATCTTACATATTTGCTGGGTTTGATTGGCCACAGCAAGCTTCGACTGAGCAGTTGAGAAGGTGGAGTAGTAGAGAGTAGGCGCAATGTCCATCCGAGAGGTCCGTGTTTGAGGCTCATCTACTCCCATACTCATATTTGCACCATATGAAGGACTTTGGACCTCTCCGCGATCAAGGTACATTTGCTCGTACATACCTGCATGCCGGACCTGGGCGGGGATGGTTCCATGTTTTATTTCATTTTTAAGGTCTGGTGCTAATATGACAAACAAGCCCTGCTACTGGCCCGAAAATGCGCTTTCCATGGTTTATTAAATATATACATAATCAAGTAGCCGCTAGACCCCCCGTCCTGGCGAAGTCGTCGCCACTCATTGCCCGTATAGATAGTAGTTCGCCGCATACTGAACGGTGAAAGTCTCTGGCATGCCCTCGCACGTCTTCGGTGGGCTTCCGCCCGCCGTGTCGACACGGTAGACACTCTTGAATCCCCCAACAGTGCCGTTCGTGGCGCTGAGATAGAGCCATCCAACGGCTCCATTGCTACCCTTGACCGCATTATCGGGCGCCGCGATATCAGCATCCTTCTTCACCTTTGCAATCCCAAGCTGTCGGGAGGGCGTGGTGTCGAGGTTGAATACTGGTGTTTTCCCCTCGAAGAAGTGGTGGCCGATTAGGCCGAGGTTGGCTGGGGGAATGGGGTCGCTTTCTCTGCTGGGCAGTTTGATCCTGTATGCAACGGCAGGGAGGAGTTCAATCATTTCTGGGAAATTGGCGGCAAAGCAGGTGGCGTTGTAGAGGCGTGCGACAGCGCCGACAGCTACCGGTTCCGAGTCCGCAGTTGAAGTTGCACAGGTGTAGTTCTATTGGGTGTTAGTGGGGTGTTTGCCATTTGATGCAGGACAAGGCATGCGTGCTTACCTGTGTGCCTCGGCCAAGTGTAACATATAGCGGTTTCTGGCCCGTGGGGGCTGGAAGACCGGAGGCGAAGGATGGCAATGAGATGGAGGAGGCATCACAGGACAATGAACCATCGAAGAGATCTCCTATGTTGTGGATGCGCCTGCTTACTCGGCCTAGGAATTCTGCCATCTCGTCCGAGAAATCATAGAAGTTCTCGAAGATGGGAGCTGCAGCGGAGCACGCTGCCAAGCAGCTGGTGATGAAGAGAGTTGAACGCATGCCGGATGCTGAACAGACAGTCTTCGAAAAGAGGAGAGTGTAAATGCAATATATGAGAGATCTCAGAATATAACTTGAGAGTAGGCTCGAGAAAGAGAAGCGTGGAGGGTTCCCAGAAGAAAATAAAGAAATATGATGACCACCAGGGTATCAAAATCGCGGACAAAAGAAATGCGACTGAAGCAAATAAACAGAATTAAATCACACTGTGGCTGTTGAAGAATTGAAGTTGAACTGCAGAAAATGAAGGTGGCAGGCTCATGGTTATATACCCAGAAGGGCAACGATGGGCTCCTGCATGACGGCGGGTACAACCATGCGCAGAAGAGCGACAGCGACCGTAGTCTCTATCCGAGACTGCCAGTGTGGGACCTATAAACAGTATCGAGTGAGAGGACGCCAAAAAGCGCCCATGAGGGACCGGGGCAGCTATCCAGCTCTGTCATTGGACCCGGTATGCGCTGACAAGCAAACCTCAAGATCCGTCAGTTTGTCGACAACCGGAGTGTAAACAGGGGATTTCGGCCGGCGCATTGCACTGCAGAGACAGAGACCATTAAGGGCCGCGATTGGGTACTCCAGTTAGACTTGCAGCTGAAGAAAGTCCTCATTCGCGCGCAACATCCCGGAGATCTAATAATATCCTGGTCGGCGCTTAGGGATCGCCCTAAGAGATTTGGTTGCAGATGGGAGATTGGCCTTCATCTTGTTCCTCTGAGTGGCCTACGATCAATGCGGCTATTTTAAAGTAAACGCGCCTCCAGCTCCAACAATTGCTTGCTATTTTGGTCAGTCTTAGGAAACGGCTTTGTCGAAGAATGAAGCTGTGCTGGTCGAAAGATCGCCTGAGTCCATCACACCGGCGGTGCTTGCCTGGCGAGCGGGGAATTAAAGCCAGCTTGATCGAAGGTAGCCAATATTAGTAGCTCGAGTGGCCAATCATGGTATCAGTGAATTGGCCGAAGCGCCCTTGTAATTTGGAACCAGGAAGCTGCTCGACCTTGCAGGCGCCTTGTTTCAGTATGGACCTCGTACTGGGAAACGAGAGGTTGTGGGAGCGCTGATTTTGCTCATGCAACGGCCGGTACCTGAGACCCTGCGGGTGGCGGACTTTGGACCGGTGGACTTTACCAAGTTCGTCTAACTCTGGTGTTTTCGTGGGGGTCTGAAGCGATCCGACCTCGAGGGCTTGTAGCTGCAATGCGGAACACCATGATGGTAACCCTGTAAAAGATTGTGGCTCCCTATATATTAAATAGAAGTTAATCGTCTTCATCACTGCCCGGGTGGTCTAGTGGTATGATTCTCGCTTAGTAAGGCCCACTTAACATTACCAAACTCAGTTATCTTGTTACTAACAAGACCTCCAGGGGTTCACCCTTAGCAAATATGCGAGAGGTCCCGCGTTCGATCCGCGGCTCGGGCCATTTCTTTTTTGATTTTTTTTATTTTGCTTATATCAAACCAACATCAATCAATTGACATTATTTATGCTATGATGATTTTATTTTGAGTGTGTAGGCAGAATTATATGCTTGCAGAACTGTGCGATTCACTTGGGTGTAGTATGTGGTTACATGGGTTCTACTTATAGTGAGATTAAGTCGGCCCTCCAAATATATGGGACCACAGTAGAAGTACATACTCCTATAGCACAGGGATCTTGCAGTAGAACATAGTACGCACGTACCCTTAATGTCCACATACCATGCTGATGACCAAAGTGTCCAGTAGAGCTGTCACAATACTATAGAACGTCCCTTGTGATATCCAACGCAAACCCAACAGACCCGACTTGTTTCGCGATACCTAGATTACCCTACTATTGGAGCCAAGAGCTTAAAGAGCTCAACCCTTCCCAAAGTCAGCTGGCAGCATCCACTGGGGGCGGCCATGATAACTCCACCCTACAATAATCCACAGCGTCGTTGTATCCTATAATTACGAGGAAGTAGCCCATGGTCAATCAGGTACTGCCAGCGGTAGGATGGGAGGATGGGTGCAACGTGGCCCGGCGCCAAATGCATGCAAGAAAATGCCGAGCAGCTGTAGGCGCTGGGGAAGTGAGACAGCCATCTGCTTGAGATGTTGCTGGGCCACTCAGGTCAAATTGATTGATTACCCTTTTGACCCTGTGATTCGGAATACCTTGGTCAAATGGTCCGATGTGTTGGCGGTCGAACCGGTAGGTAATGGCTGATACGGCCAGGTGCGAGGATTTAAATCACCGAACCTGATGGGAATGCACAAGTATTAAATACGCACATGCTGCCTGTTGTTGACAGCAAATACCTAGATGATGGCTGGCGACTGCGGTAGTGGTCCTATACATACTTGAAGCTGAATAGACATCCATGAATGGACTGCAGAGAATGTGCGGACCCAGATTAGTGCACGTAATCCATACCCATGACCTCGATGTATATACTCGTAAATGGCTCATACGCGAACTTCAGAAGAAAAGCCTATCCCGAATCCAACGCCGCAAGGAACTGACTGGAAACTGTCGCAGCTAAGAATACAATAATCATCCTAGATCACCCCGCATGGTCAAAGCCCACCTGCTGCCAATCGTCGTCATGGAGCTGTCCGCTATAGCCATTGCCGCTGCCACTCCCCGAGCCCATTGCAGCGGCTGCCGTGGCGCCTAGGCTTGCAGCGCTGTGCCTCTCAATTTCCATTGTACTCATCATGTACAACATAACGAAGAGCAGAATGTGAAGGGCAAAACAGTATCCTGCGAAGAGATTACGGCTGGTCCGATTCGCAAGAATGATTCGTGTGAGCGAGAATACCACTCGTTCAGGCAAACTCATCCGTTTGTAAGCGCGAGTGGATTCGCGGCTTCGGAACGCAGCAAATGGAGAGATCTGGGCCTCATACGCGGACTGGTAACGGTCAATGGACAGGCCTGAAGGTGTATCGGCGGATGGATGAATGGATGAAGAGCTTGGCTTGTTCGCGTACGCTGATGCAGAAGACGACGCGCCCTGGCCCCGGTTATAGGTTGAAACATAACGTGTCTTTTCATACAGGTTGAGATTATCCTTCTGCAAAGAGGCGACCTCCTGCCTGAGAGCCTTCACTGTGCTGTACGTTTTAGACAACTCCTCTTCTAGTTCTGCATTCTTCTTCTTGAAGCGGTCGCGTTGGGCCTGGATCATAGGCAAGAGACCAGACCCTCCGCCAACCGGCTCACCAGCACGAATGGCGTCCATGGTGTTGTTAGACGTAGATTGATCGAATCCAGAAATAATTGATGATGTCGGAGACACTGCTCCCCGCCGCGACGACTGCGGATACTTGGAGGTATACGTGCCAGCGACAGACATCGCCGAGGATGGGAAGGCGTTCGCTGCTTCTTGTTGTAGACGGAGAAGGTCATTCTCCAGGGTTGTAGAAAGAGTCTGCGATTTCTCTAACTCTTCTTTCGTCACAGAAAGATCTTCACGCAGTGTTTCGAGTTGACCCTGTAAATCGCGGTGTGAAACGCGCAGCACGGTGAGCTCATCAGTAAGCTTCTTGTTCCTCGCCAACAATAGCTGCTCCAGAGAACTATTTTTCCCGCCTTCCTTGCCCTTGGTCGCGGTGCCATTAGCACCGATGGCTTCCGCGATATCTCCTGCCTCCTCATCATCGCCAGCAGAGAACTCGATAGACTGTAGTAGGAGTTAGAGGCGTCATGGCAGGATATTCTTGGACTTCAAAAAACCTACTTTTATCATCTCCAACTCTCGACGGATATCTTCGTAATCCGCGACCTTTTCCAGTCGTGTTTTCAATTCTTCTTTCTCCACAGAAATCTTCGAGAACTGCCTCTCGGATTGTGAGATTTTAGCCTCCCACGTATGTCGCTCGGCCTCCCGGTCAAATCTGGCGGCATCCAATTTCCGCAGGAGCGACGAATTTTCTGATTGGAGACGAAGGTATGCAGGGTCTTCTTCGATAGATGCTGCTTGCTCCTCTTTCGAATGTGAGACAGCTTGAGCCAGCTCAAGCTTTAGTTGTTCGTTCCGTGCTTCCATCTCTGCCAATCTTAAGCTGGTCTTTTCGAGCTCGGTAGATACCAGCTCTAACTCGGCAGCGCTGGCGCCGTGGTGCGATTGGTCGTTTCCTTCCTCATTTTGACCCAAACGTTGCGAGACCTCGTAGCTGGCCTTGAGTTCCTTTATCAAGCGTTCCTGATTCTCCACTTTCTCCTCCAGAGTCTTCTCCTTAGCGGCCCAATTGTTGGTCTTCTCCGACAGCACTGCTGACCACGAGGTTTCGATTTCCTTGATCTTGGTATCCTGGTTGTCCTCTAACTTCTTCCTCGCGGCTCGCTCTTCCTGAAGACGTCGTTCCGTATCTTCTAGCTGGGACGTGAGGCGGTCAACAGAGCCCTGAAGTTGCTCCTTCTCGGAGGTCAATTTAGGAACCGTTTCTTCGGCAAGAACAAGTGAGTCGACCGAAGTTTCGAGAAGAGGATACGGATCGGGGGCTTCCGATAAAGACGAATACAGCTGTAGGAACGCGGACGAGGACGCCTTTCCTTGATTCGTCAGAAGGTCGATAAATCCTTGGTAAGCTTTTAAGTAGAGTCAGCCGGCGGCGCATTACGACAAGGCATTGTGAAGTCAACCTTTCAGGAGACCTTTGTACTCCGCCAACTTGGACGCATCGTCGAGTTTCCGAAAATCCTTCGTCTTCTGTGCCAGATCCTTTCTTTGTACCAGTGCATCACGTTGTTCAGCGACAATATCCGAGGCGGTACTGTCTAGCTTCGCGAGAGTATTAGACAAGTCGATACCTGCGGAGGCGGGCAGTCAGCATACGGGGGAACAACAAAATTAATTCGGACATGATACCTCTCCACGCCGCAATGGCGCGCTGAAACTTGTTTGCCCCCTCCGGAAGCGCCCCGTCGGACTGCGCATCAGAAGTCTGGCCATCTTGAGGTTGGGATTGGGGAATGATGCTCTCCGTAATGGCAAATGTGTCCATACTGTTCTCTCTTAGATCCGATTTCCTTGTCTTCAGCGCGTTGCTAAGTGTTATTATTAATATCCTGAGAACCCAGCCCCATCAGGAATAGGGTCCAGCTCCGCTATCTCGAAGAAGAACGATTGAAGCACAGGACGAGAACTTTTGGGAGTAAGTGCCCATGCTTGCTTGCTCCTATCGTGTTGCGGAGGACGCCTGGACCGAGCGGACCGACAATAATTCCGGAGGTGCGTAAGCTCATTACAATTTCCGGTAATCAGGTACGTACCCTGGGCCGCCACTGCAGGGCAAATGATTATTCAACCTAAGTGACATAGTATTGTTCATCTGCAAAATGAACTTGAGCAGCGAGATTTCACCCTGTGGACATTAATCACCAAAGACTTATGTATGCTGAGGAATGTTGACGGATCGATTTATCTGTCCTTGCTAGGGACGCATGTCCTGATTGCGACATTTGTATTTTGCCCTTCTTAAGTTATTCCCCCCTGACCTGACCGTATCTAAAAACCGTCCCTGCTTCGCTGGATGTCGCCCCTGAGCGTGCTTTATTCTCATCTCTCTTCATTACTCTGGCGATCTACTGTACTAGCTGCACGGTTCTTTTAAGTTCCGGTTTCCCTCGCCTTATTCCTGGTGCAACTAGCCAGGTTCAGGAGGGAGATACGGAAAAGACTGTATCCCAGGTAGGTGTAATCAAAGCGCCTGATACAGAGTAATTGCTCATATGTTGACTCTAATACTGTAGGAGATCCGGTGTCCGGAAGTGCCACCTGTTATCACGTACCGCTTTGTCCACACGCAGCCAAATGAAGAACTTCCCAAACCACAATATGGAGAAGTTATATACAAAGCAAAGGGGACTCTCCTAGCCAGAGGAGGGTCTGCAATCCTTGAATTGCCACCTTCGGGTGAAGTAGTCAAGGCTCCGACGCCAAAGCCTTTCTGTAGATGGAGGAGAAGACAATCGAAAGAAGCATGCGTCTTGAAGCCGAAGTTTACTAAAGAATCTGCGAACATGCATCTATTCCCTGGCTAATCAGATGGGACCCAGCGACTTGCTGCCTGACAGCTGCTTGGACGAGTTAGCCCACCCTTGAAAAAGAGGTAATAAGGTAGTAGGTACTACTACCTTAGTAGTATTGTTAGTAAAGAATACTTAAAAGGTACCTATACAATAAAGTCACCTGACCTTAGCCGGCTCAGCCTTTTAAAGCGGCAACATCCGGATTACAAGTCGATCTCCTAGGCACAAGAATACTTGTAAAGTAATTTTTTTGCAAGTGGATTGATTTATTATCAATATCTGTTGTATCTAGGTGTACTGGCTGGGTATAGCATGAAGTGCCGTACTACTAGTTAGTTGACTATGGCCCACCTGACTCAGCAAGGCTTAATCTGTCCGGAACCTTAAACCCCGGTTCTAGTCCTGATCCACTCCAACGCTGCGTCAATCGTTCGCATTCCGTGAAGCTCCCACTTCGACTTGCCTGACGCCATAGAGCTGGCCTCATCATGGTGTCGGAAGATGAGGCCATTGGCCCGCGAAAGCGGCGGAAGATTGGCCCTTCCAACACTACTCCGTATATATTCCGACCGCTCTTCGACCGGGTACCTGTACGAGCCGACGATGCGGAGGAGGACGTACACATCACATGTGTGGAGTACTGGAGTAAGTGAAAGTCATCCTTTTTGGGCTGCGAGAGTCTAATATAGTATTTCTCTCTAGATGATAACTTGTATGTGGGAACTTCCGCAGCGGAGATACTGCATTTCGTCTGCCTCCCGCCCGACAATTCGGACGAGTCGAATGAACCATCCTTCATCCTAGCCTCGCGACTACCCATTCCATTCTCTCGGAAATCTTCGCTCCAGTCAGCCCCAGGAATCCAGCAAATACTTCTTCTACCTACCGCGAACAAGGCTTGCGTCCTTTGCAATGGAACCGCTACGTTCTACATGCTGCCGGAGCTCAGCCCGGCTTTCGGAGGGAACACAAAGGTCAACAATTGTCGCTGGATCGGTGGCCTAGACTTGAATATAAGCCCGGACGAGGCCGAGAACCCTGTCATTATGATTGCAACCCAGTCCCGGATCATGCTAGTGAGAATCGGTGATGGTGCTCGGCTGGTGAGGAATATCGAATTCCCCGGCTGCTTGACGTTGTCGCGTAGAGGCATTATAACCTGTGTCGCAGATAGCCGTACCTATTCTTTGCTTGACGTGGAACACCAGCAAAAGATCCCTCTATTTCCGATATCCTTCGCCGATGATATGCTAGACTCCGGCCAGGTAGAGGATATGCCGACACTGTCTGCATCCCCTGGAAACTCGTCCTTGTCACCCTTGGGCAGCCCTCCCGCCGATGGCCAGACTCATAGCCGCAATCCCAGTCTGAATACGCTCTCTGGAATGCTTCAACCTAACGCTCGGTCCTCCTCTAATGATCGGTCAAGATCTTTCACACCAGACTCTGCGTCAGAAACGGGGACACCGAGAAGATCGATATCTCGGGAACGTGAAGGCAGTGCTTCTCCGAGGGTCTCCTCAGAACGACCAACACGTGGATCGCAACCCACCGAAGAGGCTCGGAAACCACTCCCCCCCCTCCCAAAACAACCATCCACAGAACTGAAGCCTCACATTCTCTCCCCAACCTCGTCTGAATTTCTACTGGTTAGAGGCTCTGAGGAAGCGGAGCCGGGGGTCGGCATGTTTGTCAACGTAGACGGCGATGTGGTTCGCGGCACGATCACGTTCCGCCGATACCCAAAAGCCGTTGCTATCGATAAGGGCGATGAAACGAATATGATACAGTCGCCAGAAAACACGAAAGACGAGCTTCTTATCGCTGTTGTAGACTCCGATCATGATGGCCAAACTCGCAAATTCTTGGAGGTGCAGCCGTGGGATGTCGACCCAGCAGAAGCTGAGGACCACAAAAGCTGGGTAGAGTTACCATCGGCACAAGAAGACACAAAACACGTTGGGATCCGCCATACCATCAGCCCAAGCCAGCTGGAGATCGAAGACCTCAGTAGGCTGCTGCGGATGGTTCGCCTCAAGACACCGGTATTGTCTGCGCACACACCTACGGTAGACCCTAGAACACAAGCCTCGATCGAGCAACTACAGAAAGAGAAAGAGTTGTTTGAGTCTCAAGATTTGACCGACTCTGATGGGTCCAAAAAATCCTTGGACCTGGAAGCTGAGCGAAATGCGGAAGAGGCGAAGATTGCGCAGGAGATAGGAAAGACCAGGAGTAGCCTTGTTATGTGGGCTGGAGATCGGATTTGGCGCATTGCGAGGAACCCACTGACGACGCAGCTAAACGATGTCCTGCAGGGTACGCAATTGGGCGATGGTGGGCGGACACTTGAGAGAGACACTATCTGGGATATAATCGAGATCGTTCAACGAACAGAACCCAAGTCAGAAGTGGAGTTCATTGGCTTGAACTTCTTAAAACAGAAGGCTAGTCTGCTCCTTCTGGGAGACCTCCTCTTCATGGACTCCAAAGCCCGGAACAACGCCGCCATTGACGCAACCGAGAAAGCGCTAATTGTTGGGGACCTGGATCCCCGCATAGCAATGATCTTGATACCTGTCCTGCGTGCGGAGACTGTACAGAGCCCACAGGGCATATGGGTTCATGCAGGGTTAGCGGAAATAGCAGAAGCGTACCTGCGGCGAGCCGACGAGGCCGAGAAGGCCGAGAAGGCCGTTACAGGTTTTCTCGATGCTGGAGTTCTGAACATGTTGAAGCGGTTTCTGCTCTCATGGCAGCAGAAGCGAGGTTACGGCAGTATTCCAGATGAGACATACGTATTTGACAGTGTCGACGCCGCTCTTCTCCGCCTCATCCTAGAACAGTGCTCAAGCATGACGAAAGATCAACTTGCATCTTCGCCCATCCGCACTGAGTTGAACAAGCTCGTTGATCGTTGGAAGGGCAACTTTGATCGTGCGGTAACCCTATTGGAGAGTTACCATCGGCTCTACGTTCTGAGCCGCTTGTATCAGAGTCGAAAGATGTCTGGCCACGTACTGAAGACCTGGCGGAGAATTATCGAGGGCCAGCAAGATGTCGGGGGTGAACTCACCCCTGCTGCCGCTGAAGTGCAGATGCGGCGGTACTTGGTAAAGCTCAAGGACGTGCAACTCGTCGAGGAATACGGGTCATGGCTAGCACAGCGGCATCCAAAACTTGGTATTCAAGTGTTTGCAGACAGCACGAGCCGAGTCATACTGGAACCATCCGAAGTGGTGTCCTTGTTGAAGGAACGTGCACCGAACGCAGTCCAGGAGTATTTGGAGCACCTTGTGTTTTCGAAGAACGTAAGTCTCCTAAAAAACCCTTTAGATTTATCAATGCTCTGACCACCTATAATAGCTCGCTCATTACGCCGACGACCTTCTACAATATTATTTAGATACCGTGCTAACTGTGCTGGAGAGCTCGCCAGAAGCTCGAGCCTCCCTCTCCGAGTCATACTCCACCTATCGCGCCCTCCGACCGCCCAAGCCGACGTACCAAAATTTCATTACGGAAAACACCCCCTCCGATTCATGGTGGCAGTCACGGCTCCGGCTTCTTCAGCTGCTTGGAGGTGGTAGCGCCACCCAGTTCACTTCCGCTCCGGCCCCGAGCCTGAACTACTCTATCCCCGCCGTGCTTGCTCGCATTGAGCCGTTCCAGAATGAGCTGGTCTCCGAATCTATAATCCTCGATGGACTGCAAGGCCGCCACCGGGAGGCTCTTCGACTCCTCACCCATGGACTAGGCGATTACGACGCTGCCGTTCGGTACTGTGTATTCGGCGGCCCTCGAAGCACGAGCCCTACCGGCGCTCCTTTGGAATATGCAGAGAGATCGCGCCAATGCGAACTCTTTCGGTATTTGCTGGAGGAGTTCCTGCTGATTCGGGATCTTTCTGAGCGCATTGAGCGCACGAGTGACCTCCTCGCGAGGTTTGCGGGCTGGTTCGACGTCCGCGAGGTCCTCAGCATCATCCCGGATGATTGGAGCGTGGATATCCTAAACGGGTTCTTGACGCATGTGTTCCGGGTGCTGGTATCGGAATCGCGCGAAGTCCGGATTGAGCGGGCCCTTTCTGCGGGCCAGAACTTGCGCGTAGCGGCCGACTATATATCTGGGATGGAGAAGGTCGGAGCGTGGGTTGAGGACGAGGAGGGGCTGAAGCAATTGCGGGGAGGACAAATCAACGGACGGGAGATGGAGAATAGCGACTTTGGGGACATGGTCGAAGCGGGTGAGCAGTGAGCAGCGACAGTGGACTGTGCAGTTACTCCAGTGCGCTGTATACTGTATAACCTATCATGATAGACGACAATCTATTATACATTATTTAGATCTGGATCTCATCGACGGGCAAGTGCTGTACCGGAAATGTGGGGTGAGCGGAATTATTCCTTGGGGCACGGTACGGACGACAAAGTGAGCCGGATAGAAGATATTAGTGCTGGCCGGCTTAGAGAAGAATCACCTGGAACTCCGCCCAAAGAAATTCTCTTCTTGAATTTCACCCCAGTTGCGTTCATATCTCTCAATTGACCGAATACTCTACTTGAATTGAGTACTTCTATAGCCTGCAGACAGCTAGCTACCGAGTAAGCTCTCTTCAAGCAGAACCCGCGGGGTATTTCCGGGCCCAGGGCAGCCAACCAATCGCAGCACAGCAGAAAAATCATTGCTTATTGATCCATTACCGTATACAACTTCCATGCGGGGTGGTTCTCTGCTTTATATACTGCTATCGTGTACCTGGGACCGCCTCTCAATCTCTCCAGCTCAACTGTCTTAATTTATCCTTCGAAAGTCCAAGCAAAATGGACCCCTCCCAGGTCAAAATCCCCCCGATGAAAGACCTCACGGTCGACAACATCACCGAGAATGTCATCCGCATCAACTCGCTCTGCGAAGACCCCCGAATGAAATACGTCCTAGAGCGCCTCGTCACCCACCTGCATGACTTTGCGCGCGAGACAAGACTCTCCTCCGGGGAATGGATGACCGGTCTGAAGTTCCTCACCGAGGTCGGCCAGATCTGTTCGGATGTTAGACAGGTACTTCCCACCCATCCCCACTTCATTCCCCAGACCACGTTGAGAAGGCACTGATACTAAGACCGGAACCAGGAATTCATCCTCCTCTCCGACGTCCTCGGTCTCTCCATCCTCGTCGACTCAATCGACCACCCCAAACCCCCCGGCAGCACCGAAGGAACCGTCCTGGGCCCGTTCCACACCCACGAAGCCGAAGAAATCACACAGGGTGGTCTCATGTCCCACGACAAGCAGGGCCAGCCGCTCCTAGTCGTCTGCACAATCAAAGACACCGCCGGCAACCCCGTCGAGGGCGTGAAGATCGATATCTGGGAAACCGACTCCACGGGCCACTATGACGTGCAGCATCCGGATCGCGACGGCCCCGACGGCCGCTGCATCATGCGTTCCGATAAAGATGGCGTCTTTTGGTTCAATGCTATCACGCCGGTTCCGTATCCCATTCCGCATGATGGGCCTGTCGGCAAGCTGTTGAAGAAGTTGCATAGGCATCCTTATCGGCCAAGTCATATGCATTTCATGTTTGAGAAGGAGGGGTATGATCATCTGATTACGTGAGTTCCCACTCCCCGGTCTTGGATGGATACATGGATGGTTAATAACGAGATAGGGCGCTGTATCTCCGGAACGACCCCTACGAAACATCAGATGCTGTCTTTGGAGTCAAGGACTCGCTGGTTGTTGATCTGGGTCGTGCGGGCCCCGAGTATGCGGGTAAGTATGGAGTGTCTGAGGATCATGCGCTCCTCACGTATGACTTTGTCCTTGTCTCTGATAAGGAGACGGATGAGCTACGCGCGAAGAACTCCAAGGAGGCGTTGGATAAGCTGGGGAGGAAGGTTAAGATTGTGAACGGTTTGCCGGTTCCGGAGCTGGATTAGATGGTTCTTTCCTGTACAAAATAAGAAGAAAAGAACTATATAGTGTACATATATATCAAAGACTTTCTGCATGACTCGTCAAAATACCGGCTGGAGATCGTCTTTCATCGAAAGGTCGGTATCTAACCAAGGCGACTTCGAGTCAGGCCAGAGTGCCTCGACTTTTGACAGTCACCCGTATTTTTTTTTTTCTATGCTCCGGCCAATCTTTTTTACGAGGTTGCGGTGAGACCAGCCAAGAGAAGCAGATCTTCTGTGAAAGCCGAACCACTCGAAGATACAGAGAAATTCTGAAGACGTTTGTGTTACTAGTAGATACTAGGCCGACTTCGACGAGAGGGCCGGGTTGTTGCATTATTGAACCCGACCTCGATCAACTTTGGGTTGGAACACCTTGGAACACCTACCAGGTAGGTACCTAAGAGAGACACTATTCCCAGTCAGGCCTAGTGAGCACGTGATGCAAGACATCCTTCCCTTTCAGGAACCAATCATGGTTGATCTCACTGTTCTCTCACTGTTTCCTTCACCACCAAGTTACAGCCTCTTCACTCTGGGCGGGAGCTGCATGCAACGCCTGGAACAGAAACATGGGCTCAAAGCAGGTCTCAATGTGTGGTGACTTACTTGTCACAAGGTATGTCTCGCGAGGAAGCTCTTTGCCCATTTCTCCGGGCACGGGCTTATGCGAAGGTGCGCGCACGTCAATTATCAATCATGGGTACTGGGTAGGTACTTGAGAGTACCTAGTAGTGAAGTGGCCTGTTCAAAGCTGGAACACGGCTGCCACAGCAGGGCTCTTGACAGGAGTGTATCTACAGTTGCATGTATTGCAAGGCAGGGGACGGCCAAAGGCTTGCAGTCTGGACACTTCACCTCACTCCTCTCGGTGAAATATCTGAGCTGTGGAAGCTGCCCGATAAAAAGACACAGCCTTCCCCCCCCAGTTCCCACCGAAATCTACGGCTTTTGTCCTCAGTCTACTTCTTCCCAGAGTCAAGCTTGTCTCTCTCACTTGACGAACAAAACCACTCCTGCTGTTACTCTTTCTTTCGTCGAGTCCACTGTCTTGCTTGAAGCGTCGTCAGAATTCAAGCACCCTCGCTGCACCATGTCTGCTCTGCCTGGAGCCTTTAATCTGACCCCAGGGTCAAGCTCTTACCTGTTTCACCACATTTTCCTCCCCCCGGAGCTCCCACAAGAGGATGACTACAAAGCCGAATACGATCTCAAGCTTCTCGACGCCGTCATTTATGCCCTTCATGAATTCAAAGCCAATGTGCCCAAAAATCAAGGCGAAATTCTCTCCACTGTCATCACAATGGTCTCTCGTCTGAGACAAACTTGCGGATATCAGGGCGACGTGGATGAAGCGAAACTCAGAAAATCCCTGGATGAGTTGCTTACTGATTGTTAGACCCGACTCCTCAGGGTATCTAAGCCCTTACGTTAACCAATTATAGGAGGTGTCCTGCCCTTCTTCGTGTCCTGCCCTTCTTCTATTGACAGGCCTCTTTGCCGGTGGTGTCCTAGCCTCCCTCCTGTTTCGGCCAGAAACGATGGAGGGTTGATTACGGACAACACCACGCCAGAAAACCGCCAACAAAGCTATCCGTTCCGTATCGCGCGAAAGACAACCCGTCGCCGCGGTCTGAATTCAGCCATCCTGATGTCGTTATCGTTTTGACATGTCTGAGCTACTACTACGCCGGCCTCAGCGACGACGACCTATTCAATGCGTTCTACCACTTGGTCAAATCTGATCAGGCTGATGCGGAGTACGAGAAATGGGTGAATGATGCGCCAGGACTTCCACACGCCTACCGTCAGTTGGGCGGAATAAACCTTCTAGATCGGCATCATTGCTTGCAACATGTTTTCCCTGGACTTCGGGCCTCCAAAGGGGCGGTTGACTATTTCCTTGCTTATATTGTGTTTCCCAAGGAAATGAAAAAATTCCCGCAGAAGTTGTCCGCGTCGGGTTGGGATATCGGCGAGATCAAGCGACTCCCAACAGCGGGATTCAGTGGAACTAACGATTCCCGAGTAACCTTACCTCTTAGTGTAATGCAACTGGACCTCCCAGGGCAAAACCACACCAATGCCTTGGTTCTTGAGTACCTTCTAAGACCGGAGAACTCAGTTGCCTTTACCCCGAAACGCGATGGTGTCTCCTGTTCAGACGCGCAGCTCCTCCTCGAAATGGTTGTCGGTCTGGTTCCTCCAACGCGAGTCATACTTGATGTAGGGGCTCAGATTCTGGAACTGACCAATCTGGAGGTTTCCCAAACCTGGCTGAGGATGGTCCCTGACGATGAACGCACCCGAGCCGTGGTCTATGTCAATGATCACGATGAGATCTGCGTTGTGGACCGGAACGGACTCATTGAACCGTTACAGCTTTCCCCTTTCGCGAAGCAGTTGGAGTCGTGCCTTGTGTATCTTGTCGAAGCTCACACGAGGGGCATCAACTTAAAACTGCCTCAGGATTACAGAGCTGCTGTTATCCTAGGTGCTGGCATCAGGAAGGGCAAGCTGGCTCAAGGTAAGAAACCAAGGGTAATCTCTGACTGACCATGGCGCTCACTAATCATTGGTATAGCCTGCATGAGAATGCGGAAATTGGGAAAGGGGCAGTCTGTGGTCTTTTGCATTTCGCCGGAGATCAAGACCAGGATCCTATCGGTTGTTGAGAGGCCTGGTGACGATAATATCGAGGTGCGAGATGTGCTTCGCTGGGCGGTCTCAGAGACATGGCTCGAGATGCAACATAGCATACCCCTGTGGGCTATGCAAGGAGAACGGTTCGAACGCCAAAGTGCCCTATGGCGCGATGTCAGCTGTGGTAGTCAGGTTCGAATGCCTAGAAGTCAAGCGGAGAGCTTCCTCGAGTCCGAATCCCAATCACTGAAGCAACGATACAGACCGCGTCAAAGAGATACCCCTATCATTGCTTCCAGACCCGACCAGAATGAGAATATCCGGCTTATCTTGGAGAGGTGCCGTGAGTTTGCCAATCTACGACTCTCTTCTACACAGCTCCAGGAGGAACAAGAGCGACAGCTGGCGCCCGAGATCGAACAAGCAAGGCAAGTCCAACGGCCGCCTTCGGCAAAGCCAGAGATTCATCATCTTCATCCAGACTTGCGTCAATTTGTTGTTACCGGGTTACTCGAAAAATCATCCAGGGCCGTCGTGCCCGCTTTCAGCACACTAAGAAACACATCAGCGGCAAAGTTCCTGGACGTGTCTGAATTTCCCTCTAAACTCCTTGTCAGTACTGACTTTGCGAGAACTGCGGAGATGCCTAGAGCTTCATCCATCTCCGACGATTACCAGCGCCCCGTACAATGGATCCTCACGAGCAGCGTTCATTCCCCACCAAACTGGAAGTCCGTCAAGCACATGATTATCATAAGCCCTTTCGAAGCAAATGAGCTCCGTCCGGAGATACTTAGGTCTAAGGCCGTCATGATGCATTTATATGCGCCCCGGCAGAATGGAAGCTTCTCCTCTCTCGACAGGCTCGACCTTTACAGTGTTCCCGCAAGCTCGGCTGTCATTGAAGTCCCAACTGCCCTAAGAATACAGCTAAACCTCTTCGCTGGGCAGCTCTACATTGAATCCTTTGACGAGTACCGTGAAATATGTGCTTTCCTTGGAGTGGCATCTGTTCCAACACCAGAGGGCGTAACTGTTGCTGCGGACGGGTTTATAGTGGGAAACACCAATTTCACTAAAAGCCCTCTCAAATTCCTGAGGCTGCTAATGTCACAGATCAGGAAAGATGGCCAGGAAATCGACAAGACCCACCTCGGCAGGCTTCTGGACGGAAAGCTCTTAAGCATGACTGATTTTGAGGATGGCGACCGCACGCCAATGGCTGGCATTGAGCCTACAGGAAGTCGATCTATGGATGCTTTTTTAGCGTTAACTCTTGAACAGATGATGTTCTTCTTGGGAGTATATACTAAATGCGAGAGATCTATGTTATTGTTTTCTTTCTGCTCGTTAGTGTGTTAGAAGTGAAACCTTGGCGAATAGACGGGCTATGTCTACTGTATTTTTTTTGTTATTTTTTCAACCAGTGACCGCAAGATACGGTATGAGCTTGAGGCTACTTATCCGGGGAGGATGGTTTGGTCATGGCAACCTTCCAGCCATTCCAGTCCCTCCCATTGACCGTTGCGCGCTGCTCAGCATCGAATTTTGTACCCCGTCCTAATCTCCTGACTGCCCTGGGAGGCTTGGATGTAGCTACGAGAGCAAATCTCGCTTAGCATCCCACAGGAAAATGCCGCAACTACTTTAGTATAACATGAGGCGTCAGGGTTTAGTTGGGTCTTGCTTGACACATTAACTCTAGAATATAGACCCGTTCTTTGGCAGGGAATCACATGCTGAGCAATAATCAAGCAGAATCACACTAGTATCGGGAGAGACAAAGCAAACAATATGTGCCTCACGTAGCAATTAATGGTAATTAATGAGATAAGATTGGAGGCGTTTGAGCTTCTCTCGAGGAGACTGATCGTGGGCTGACCGAGTCGACCGTTGCCTTTCACCGAGGGAGATAGAGGTCCAGGGGTGTCTCGTGCGGGATTTCCAGATTGGGCGCCAAGATTGTGAGGATTTGGGGATGGCCACATTGACCAGGGACATTATTATTGTCCATTATTAATGAACAGCGCAGATTTGAGATTTGAGTGAGCTGCGATGTTGAGGTTCCAGGCACGTGGTTTGGGAAAACTCTAGTTCTTGCTGTCCCAGGTTCCCTCTTCCCTGGTCCCCTTGATGAGCTCTCACGATACCATGGAACCCCATTTCGTCGCAACAGGAACTCATTTCCAATCAACCTCTTACCACTAAAGCAGTACAATTCCTGCGCAATGCGCAATTCATCAAACTCCCAGCCTTGTCTCGGCGGTTCAACCCAGCTCGGAGTAGTGAGCTCCCTCGATGGCCCGGAGGCAGGACATGGACCCCGAATCAGTGACAGTTAACCTGGACTAAAAAGAGGCTAAAAGAAGCTGAATAAGTCAGCAGTAGCTCGTTTGCTGGACGGGTCATGATTGGTTTGCTCAACTGCCGGGTTTATCGCGATTCTCTGGATGGCCCAGCACTCGATTGATCTATTCCTCCTCGGGGTCCAACGCCCACATCGCTTCACCCCATTCGTTGCTCCTCATTCCATTTGCTGGGCCAAGGGGGCCAATTGAGGTTGAGAATGGCGCTCTCCGGGGTACCGATGCCATTCTTGCCCTGGCTGCAGTCAGAAATACGGAGGCTATCGCGGTTGGAGCTTGGATCACACCTCTAGTTCCATGGACTTCCGCCCAATCTATTATCTTACAGCCCGGGACCCGGGACTCGGCTGTTATCGCTAGGTGATGAGCATTGAGGAGTGACATCTGGTGACATGGGCGGATAAGCGTTACGAGAGTGGGACATCAAATCAACTTTTTTGACTTTACGAGGCGCACCTCGAGTCATGATTTATCCGATTATTGAAAATCAAGGTTTCTCCCTTCCATCGTAACTATTGCCTTGATCCTTCTTTCACCTCCGTCTGCGCACAATCGCATTCAGTTACAAACTCAAAAGGCTGCATATTTGATGGCATCCCGCGTACGGAAAACGGCCCATCGTTTTAGTGCTTCAACGTCACTCCAGCGGTGAATCCATCATCTTATATTTTCCAACTGACCCGATACCGAGTCCTTGGAGCCCCAGCCACGATCCCCTTGTCTGTACGACCACAACTCGAGCTCCTTGTCAGGTCTGACATCTTATCGAACTGGCCCGGTCGCAAGTCACTCCCCCATCGCGGTCGCCAGCTCCATCTTCCCTATTCAACTTGGCAGATTACAGCGTGTCGCTTTTGATAGAATTACCTTTTTTGTCGCAAAGCTCCAGCCCCCCGCACTCTCACTCTATAGGCACGTGCTGCTTCGCCCGGACAGGGCCGTCATGAATTATGATGTGAGGACAAGCAAGTACAGCACAAAATCGAAATCTTTGCAGGGTTTTTATACGCAATATCATAGTTTCTGAAAGCTGGTGCATTTTCCCATTGTCACTGGCCCCTGTCTGGGGGCGGTTCAGCCGCCATGGGAATGGTATCATTACTCCAACCACGAGGACTTTACTCGGAAATCGCTCCCGATATCCGTACTAGGCTCGACGACAACCCTACACTTCTGGTGAGCTGGTGGGCAACTGGAGTCTCTCTCGCAATTATCGTAACACGTGTGTGTGGTCGCTATGTCCGCATCGAACGGCTTTTCCGCGAAGACAAGATTATGATGGCGAGCATTATCCCGCTGTTGGTTCGAATGGCATTGGTGCATGTTGTTTTAATCTGGGGCACCAACAATACCAAGCTGGATGGGTTGACAGAGGACGATATTCGACATAGGGAAATTGGGAGCAAATTGGTCCTCGCTTCCCGTGTCTTCTATGCAATCTTGTAAGGTTGCCCCCTTATGATCTTTTTCTACCTTGTCCGGGAATGCAATGCTGACCCTTGTGATCTATTATAGTATCTGGGCCGCTAAGCTCACCGTTTGTGAGTTTCTCCATCGAGTCGCGGGGATGATTTGGCGACGATCGCTCCGGGTTTTCCTCATATCGATATACTACTTCCTCGCTTCAACCCTAATAGCCGTGTTGATCGCGACGCTTGCCGAATGCCGACCGTTCACCCACCACTGGCAAGTGGTCCCAGATCCCGGTCCCAGGTGCCGCTCTGGGTATGCCAATCTCATCACGATGGGAGCATGCGATATCATCACGGATCTACTTCTGGTCGCATTTCCAATCCCACTGATTATCATGACCAACATGTCAGCAAGACGAAAGATCGGCCTCGTTGCGCTATTCGCTCTATCCTTGATATTGGTCGCTATTACTAGCTACCGCGTACCTTCTGTGATCCAACACAGGGGCTCTCAACAGTATCGATCGCTTTTGGCATCTCTGGAAATATTAGCATCTACCGCGGTTTCGAACGTAGTGGTCATCAGCTCATTTGTCAGAGACAAAGGCGTGAAAAAGCCCAAGTATAAGAAAACCGCAGGGTCCGCCTCGTTGAATGAAAGCCTCGACTACAGCTCTACCCGACGTGCAACCATCACCCATCATCAATGGGGAAGCGACTCTGACCTCGCCCGCGACGTGGGAATCCGGCTGGACCCTGAATTAGTCTCTCGTGGTCAAGCCGAGCCCCGTCCGGCCCCTATTGCTTCTGGGGGTCTAGATCCGAACTGGTCGTTCCATCAAACGACGGCCGGCTTTGACGACGACCAATCCTCATCAGCCAACAGCCTTGACATCAAGATCAGTCCGCACGAGTACCTCCGCACCACTAATCCTGATCACAAACCGTCCGGCAGTCCCCCCATGACTTCACCAGATCAAGGACCTCCCATATTCGACGTCGGCGGTCTTCTCGCTCAACCCACTCCTACCTCTTCAGGCCACCATGGCACATCCCATCACAATGTGGTCCCCTCTCCAACGCGAAACCCACCGCGCCTCAGCGACGGAAGTGGCCCCACCCTCCAAGACGTCGGCGGGTTACTCTCCGGCGATATTTCCCCATTAACGCAATCGCCCTCACAACTTCAGGGTCAATTCACTCACTCGTCCCTCAACCCACCACGTCCCGGCGGCCTCCGTCGGAGTTCCCAGCAAGGTCAACGGCGGCGATCAAGCGTGCATTTCGACGACTCCGCTGACTCGCCGGTATCTTCGTCCCGGACCCATTCGGGCGTATCTGCGACAATCTTCGAGAGCGCGGACGAGTTTGAGCTCCAGGACGTCGGAGGATTACTTTCCAGGTGACGAGCATATGTGATTATGAATATGCGGCTCTTTCGATGAGATGTAAGAGTAGGCTTTCCTTATCTTTGGCATATTAGCGATGGCGTTTTGGACGGTTTGGGTCTGGGTCTGGGTTCGATATGGATGTTTTGCACAACTATGATACCTATCTATCACTACGAGTACATCCTTAATTACAAGAGATACCATGGGAACTTCACTGCATTCTTCCGCTTTTGTTGTATTACAACCTGCCAAACTAGCAAATTCGCGGCTTCCAACCCCTGCACACAGGGACCTGGTTTGCCCTTCTCATGATGAGATTGCCATCTCTCTTTTGCATCTATCCGTGAACACAAAATACACCGTAATAATATGTCGAGTTTTGATATAAAGCCAGCACTAAATTTGCACACATGAAGGAGGAACAAAGATATAACACCGTCCTGAAAGACTTATCTGTTTCGCCGTTACGCCATGCTGCCCAATGCCTAATCTTTCTTTCTCTTTTTTTTTTTTGCTCGATTTGTAGTAAAAGTGGTCGTGCACTTTCCGACCCAAGCCCTCCCCGATATCCCAGTCCTTCACTGGCTGGTTTCAATCTGCAGGTATGCAGGAGAGAGCCGGGATTCAGCGGGGAGGGACAGGAACTGGGTACCGAAACCGCAGTTCGTCCCCTGGAGCAAGTTGACCAGGCCCAAACGTCGAATATCCAACTAAATGACCCACCGATAACTGGCATACCGCCCAGCAGTCTCACTCCGTCGGATGATCTTCACGACTTGCCCTCTCCTCAACCCAAGATACCTGGCGACAGGGTCCGAGACCTGAATACGAGGCAACTGCGACTCCTTCAGCCGGTACCGCTGCAGCAGACGCAGCTTCTCTTCGGGACTCAGCAGCACGTGTTTCGGCACGAGCTCGTGACGGGTGATATTAACAAGGAGATCCTGTTCCTGGAAATGCTCGCAGATGCGGCCCGGCATACTGCTGAGGAGACGGACGGCGGAGGGCGAGATGGGGGTCTTGGTGATGAAGACGCCCGTGTGGAAGTTGCCTTCGTCGACGGTGTGGTTGAAGTTGCGCACTTGCTTCGTACCGATGCCGCTGTCGTCCGGGCAGAATTCGATGTAGATTGTGCCACAGTCGGGTTGGGGATCGCGGTTGGAGGGGGTGGGAAGGGGGGTGTATTTCGCTTTCATGGCTTCCGTGGGACGCGCTTGGATCTTCAATTTTTCGCGGCTTTTTGTGTCTTTGTTAGGGAGGGATGCTTTTTTCTTTCTTTCGAGGAAGATGAGCATTTGGAGGCGCGAACCTTGGGTATCCCTTTTCGTTTACATATTTGTTCCGGAATTCGTCGAGCTCGATTCGCACTTCTTCGTCTGTGACTTCGTAGCCCTGTTTTTCTCTCACATTCACATTAGAGGTGATTTTCTCTCTGGCTGGAGCAAAAGAAAGGTTGAAGAGCGTACGCGGTCCCGGAGCATCTCAAAGACTGTTCGCCAGGTGCGCCAGACACGAATGGTCTCCTTTTCGGCGTCATCGCTGGAGAAGTTGTAATCGTCGTCCATGATGAGGAGGGTGAGGAGGATGAGCGACAGGTAAAAACAGCGAAGATAAGGTGTTGTGGTAATGGGGGAGGTGTGAATGAAGCTCGGAATTGCAGAGGAAAAATCGGCGGGCAGCGCTAAGAGCGCCAACGGTAAGCGCCGCCAATGAGACGGAGGCCGCAGAAGCCCCCAGAAGCCCCCCAAAACTAAAAGGCCAGAAAGATTCATTTTCCACTACTGTGTCGTCCCAATTATTATTTGCTCTCTCTCTCTCTCTCTCTATCTTTTCTCCCTCCCCCCTTTTTTTCTTTTCATTCTTTGTTTTCCCAATTCCTGGGATTCTCCTTGGGGCTTTGTTTCCTTTCAATTCCTCCCCTCGAGTCCGTTCCTCTCTTCCCCGCCCCAAAAAAATGGCCGCTGCTGTGAAATCCGATGTGGCCTCTGAGCACAAGGTCAAGCCCACCCGACCTGACGAGGAGACTTTCAAGGCCAATCTCGCCAAGGCTGAGAAGGAACATGCTGCTGTTCAGGAAAAGCTGGTATGTACTTTCGGGACAGTCAATTGTCACTGAATTGGGTCGCAACAGTCCACTCGGATTGCTTGTCGACCGGCCCTTTAGATGCTTGTCATGTGCAATGCTAATGATAATATACATCAGAACCAAATCAAGGCCAAGATCGAGACCGCCAAGCCCAACAACCAGGACTCCCCAACGGCCAAGAGACAGCAGGAACTCCGCGCTGAACTGTCCTCCATCCGTCAGAAGCAGCAGGGATTCAAGGCCTCAAGAACCAGCACCCAGGAGAAGATCAATGCCCTTGATGCGACGCTCAAGGCCCGCATTGCCGAGCAAAACAACTCCCGGACCCGCATGCCGTTCAAGAACGTTGAGGAACTCGACCGTGAGGTTGCCCGTCTGGAGAAGCAGGTCGACTCCGGTACTCTGCGCCTGGTGGATGAGAAGAAGATCCTTGCCGATATTTCTAGCATGCGGAAGCAACGCAAGAACTTTGCCAGCTTGGACGAGGCCCAGAACGTGATCAACGACCTCAAGGCTCAGATTGCTACCCTCAAGAAGACCCTCGACAACCCCGAGGCCAAGGCTCTCAGCGACAAGTACAACGAGATCCAGAAGGAGCTGGATGCGATCAAGGCGGAGCAGGACAGCGCGTTCAAGAACCTTAACGCCCTCCGCGACGAGCGCACTAAGCTCCACGCCGAGCAGCAGGCCAAGTGGGCTGCTATCCGCGAGGTCAAGGACACCTACTACAAGGCCCGCAAGGCTTACAAGGAATACGAGGATGAGGCCTGGAGAATCCGTCGGGAGAAGCAGAAGGCCCAGCGTGAGGCCTTTGAGCGCGAGAAGAAGAGGAAGATCGCCGACAAGAAGCTGGAAGAGGTCTCTCGCCCCGCCTACACCGACGAGATCCTCGTTGCGCAGGGTCTCATCCGCCACTTCAACCCTTCCTACGACTTTGCCGCTCTGGGCTTGACCGACAAGAAGGACCAAACATCCGGCTTCCGTGCTGAGGTTGGCCGTACGGTGGATGACTCCGGCCTCAAGGGCATGAAGGTCCTGAAGAAGGACGACGACGACTACTTTGTCGGCACCGGCGGAAAGAAGGGCAAGAAGGGTAAGAAGGGCAGCGCCAGCGGCAGCCCTGCGCCCGGTACCCCTGCGGAGACCAAGTTCAACATGAACGTCGGCGTCATTGAGGACTTCGCCAAGGTCAAGATCGACCCTCCCATGAACCAATCCGACGTTCCGGCTGTGGTTGAGAAGCTCGCGGCCAAGATCACCGAGTGGAAGACGAACCAGGCGGCAAAGACTGAAGAGGTTCGTTTTCTTTATGTCTGAATTTCCCTGTGGAATATTGCTAACTTTTCAAAAATGTAGAACATCAACAAGGCCAAGGAAGAGATCGCTCGCCTCGACGCGGAAGAAGGTGCTGCTACCAACGGCAAGACAGACGAGAAGGCGACCGCAGAGGTGACTGAAGACCTCCAGAAGGCCTCGCTGGAAGAGAAGGCCTAGACGAGTGTCTTGCGCATAGAATCCAGCATAGCGTTGCAAACTTTGACAGCATGAGCGGATACCTACGCATTACTCTATCTCGACGTTATTAAAAGTCGCATTCCTAACAACTCTCCTTACTCATACACTATACCTACAGCTTACTCCTCTTCATCGATACACCTTTTCCCTGACGAGATCGATTTTGTCATGCCATTCAGCACTTGGTTCTTGTGATTATGTTTCCTCCTGTAATTGAGCTAGCCTATTCTTCGACCCTGCCTCTCCTCTCATTTCTTTTTTCAGGAAACATGGCTTTGAGCGAATTGTATGTAACGATCAATTGGAAAGGACGACAGGACGACACAGTTTCGAGTAATTCAAATGATTTTGGGGCTCTGCCAGACCAGATAGACAGTACTAATGGTAAGCTACCTCTGCGATGTGGAAACGGGGGCCGCGGAGTGGCTGTGCATCAACGAAAACGATGCGACTGGAGGAGACCAAACTAAAGAACTCATAAGCGCCGCGTGGATATTCCGCAGCAATTGTTGCCAGTAGATATAATTATCGTTGGACGGCGACGTCAAACTGTTGGGTATAGCGTTGCCTAAGAACGAGATCCTGGCGCCAAGTTACCAAGCAGAAAAGCATCTCGGCTCACTTGATTCCTAACTCTTTCCTCTTCTACTCCTCTCCTCTCCTCTCGTCTCCTCTCATTTCCAACCCTCTCTCCAGCGCTTCTCTCTTTAAAAAGCCGTTCTCAACAGACACCAGCACTCTTTCACATTTCTTATTACTGAGTCACAGACGTCGCTCGGCGAATAAAAGGACCAGCCCGTCATCTCTGACCTTCTCTCCTCAACTCGTCCTTCCGCTCAACCCCCTTCATCCAACCCATCAAAATGTCCTACAACAAACCCGTACGTCGCATCGCCATCCCTAAATCTCATCCTCCTCCTTACTAAAGCTTAATATCCAGGACGGCCCACCTCCCTCCTACCCAGCCCCCGTCCACGACCCCTACGCCCAAGGGCCGCCCCCTCCCGGCGCCGCACACGACTACTACGGCGCCTCCCCCCCTCCGCAAGGTCAATACGGCTACCCCCCTCAAGGCGGCTACCCGGGCCAGCAGCAACCGATGTACTACCCGCCGCAGGGCTACCCGCCGCAACAGCCGGGGTATTATCCCGAGGAGCAGCGCGGAAGCGGCGGCGGCGGCGGCATCTGCGCCGGTCTCTTGGCCGGTCTGGCGTGCTGTTGCTGTCTGGATATCCTTTTCTAAAAAATTTCGGCTGTGCGCGCTGGCTAGGATCCGGGGGTTTCCTGACATGCGCATGCACTCCCCCACACTCTCTCTGGGCTTGGTTTGATGCGATGGAGGGTTGATTGATTTGTTTTCTTTTTCTTTTGCTCGGCGCATGACTCGGGGTTTATTCTTTTTCTATTTGGCGTGGTAGCTGGGATTTTGCGGTTCATTGGTTCGATGGGATCAGTTAATTACTATCCGTTAATCTCTCGTTTTGCCCAGCGCGTCGAAACAATGATACGTTGCATTGCGTGGATGCATTTCAGCTCATCTCGCCCCGTATAATCTCATCTCGTCATTATAGTCAATCTGTCATAAATGGTATCCTGAACATCAAAACACAAAAAAAAAAAGGAATCACCAGGTCAAAATCACAACAGAATATAAAGTGGGGAAAAGAACAGAAAAGATAACTCCGGTCAAGGCCTCCACTAAACACTCTCCCACCTCCAACCACCTGCACCACCAGATCATAGATCACCCCCTCGCCCGTCTATACCCCTTATACCTCTCCCTCCTCCCCCTCCGCGAACTCTCACTCGAACTCAAACTCTCACTCGGCGGCGGATCAACCACGCTCTCCTCCTCAATCACCTCCACCACACCCCCATCATCCTCCGTATTAGTATTCGCATACATATTCGCCTCCTCAACCACAACCTCATCCCCCCTCTGTCTCTGCCTCTGCCTCTGCCTCTCCCTCTGCATTCTCCCCCTCCCATCAAAATACCCCATCCTCCGCCCCCCACCACCCCCAGCCTGCGGTCCTATGCGCGGTCTAGGCCGAAACCCAACATCCACAATCTCCGACGGCGTCGTCGTCGTCCCCGTCGCGGAGCCCGTGGTGGGCCCCACCGTCGAGGCGCTGAACCGCCGGCCCGAGGTCACGGATAGGTAGAGCAGGTAGAGGAGGAGGAGGAAGGCGGCGACGGCGCCGAGGGTCGCGCCGACGATGACCCCTGCGGAGGGGGAGGAGTGTTGGCGCGCGTAGGTCGAGGGGATCGAGATGGCGGAGTGGGTGATGTAGTTTGGTTGTTTTTCTTGCGGTTGACGTTTGGATTTGGTGAGGATGGAAGAGATCGGTGATGGGGGAGTTGCGATGTGTTGGGGACGAGGTAGAGGTAGAGGTAGAGGTAGTCGTAGATGCGGAGGTGAGAGGTGGAGTGGGAGTGGGAGTGGGGGCATTATTGTTGAGATTATAGGTTGGACTCGATGTAGATAGTCGGCGCTTGGTTGGTTGGTTGGTTGGTAAGGCAAGACTGGGTTTTGTTTGTTTGCGGATGGATGGACTTTGTTATTATTATTGAGACATGGTGAGGCTTTGGAGGGTTGGAGTTTAATTTTGCTTGGATGGGGGTTTGGTTGGGTTTTGTTTTAGAGAGAGGTCCGTCTGTCTGTTTATTCGGTGGCTGGGCTGGAGATCCCTGCTTTTGCATCCCATGTCGCAGCGAACTGCGTTGTATGGATGGATGGGATGGGGACAGGGAGACGGGCAAGTGGGCCGATTCTCTGTTAATAGATAAATGGGATCTACGGAGTACGTATGATTCTATCGTTATTATTATACACCGTTTTTTCCGGTTTGATTCTTTTGCACTTTTTTTGGTGATAACTTCCAATAGGTAGCTATGTCGGTTGGCCCTAACTCCGGTCACCAGATGCAGAATCATAGTTCAGGGGATGATGGACTTGAACAGTTAATAGAAAAATTATTTAGCAGCTGTTATCGAAAAGAACCAGAACTTCCGCTCCCAATTATCCTATTGGATTTACTCTGTCCAATGCCTGCAGAGGTGCATACAGTCTATACTCATTTCCTGAACCGCTGTTCATTTGGATGCAATGCGAATCAAAATTAAGGCTTTTAACACAAATGTCGGTATATACTAACCCCCGGACACAGATTATACAGTTGTGTTAAACCGATCCTCCTCCTCGTTCGCCTGAGTGTATGTTTCCCGCGTGTCCATCTGCTCTTGTTCATCTTCCCCAAGGACGACATTCTCTTGCTGAATGGCTCCTTCTTCCGTAGCAAGGGCTTCCGGCCCCGTTGCTGGAGTCTTTGCTTCGGCCTGGGTGCGCTTCTGCGTCGTGTTGAGAACCGGGGTGCTGTCGTTGAAGATACGAAGAAGCATGGCGCGGCGGTCTTCCTTGGGTAACATGAGGTTGATGGAGTGCAACGATCGCCACAGTGGGAGGACCATTCGCTCGCTGTGAGGGAGGGTTAGAAAAAAATCAGTTCCTCTACCAAATGTTGAGGGCTTGCGAATAGGGGAACGTACGTGAATTTTTGCTCTGGATCGGGGTTGATGTATAAGATGCTGCAACCCATGGGAATGTCTCGGACGCGCTCGCCAATCTCCCCGAGATTCTGCCAGCCACCACCGTCAACCTTGGGGAACATCTCCACCAGGAGCTTCCGCAAAGTCTCCTTCTGGGTCAGAGTAACCGCTCTAGCAGGACCCAGCCAGGGCTCGGCAATGCGGAGGCCATCTGTTTGGATGCGCCATCGGCAGACGTCAAGACGCTGTGCGTCCTGCTTCACGAACATCTTGACACCACAGTGGACGAACTTGAGACCATGACCCTCATTAGCGACGAGAATATCGCGAGCGAGAGCGCTCGTGTAGTAAACGGTCCTTGATGGAACCGCCTCGGCATTCCGGACCATGAACCGGTCGCGGGGGAAGCGGTCCGAAATCTCGAAGAACTCGAAAATCGGGTTGAGCTCTTCGTGCTTTGGATCCAGGTACTTGAATGGTTCTTCAAGAGGCTGGCCCGGTTTACGCTTCACGGGCTTAACCTGGGTCTCGGGCGCGGAGGCTTGGGGTGTCGTCTCTGTAGCAGGGGTGGGGGTAGCATCGGACGTTTCTGGGGCATCAGGTTCCTGAGCAGGGGGGGGTTTATGGATAGGCCGATCTCCAATCACCACTTCGGCTCCGCTGTCAAGTTTGGTCTTCTTCATGGGAAGTCCATCTTCCATGCTCTCCGCATCCCTCTTGTTTCCTGGAGAAACCTGGCTGGTAGCAGAGTAGGGCGGCTGATGGGTGGCCTCGGCGACGGAGGCATTCTTCGCACTCTCCAAATCGGCCTCTTTGTCATGTGTTACCAGGTCGTCGAGAGCGTCAATCTTCTCCAGTGGTTCGCCGGTGCTGTTCTTCTGCTTGAAGTCGAGTTCCTCCGTAAGCGCAGCTACTGTGCCCTTCGGGATCACCTTGGAGGAATCCTCTGGTTTAGCACGGATCTCAGACTGCTTCTCAAGGACCGTGATGAAAAAACCACCGGTGTCCTGCAGGTGGGGGTAGATACGAATGCACCGTTCAAGCGGCATGTCCGAAGATGGCGGGAACATGCCCTCTGCGAGCCGGCCGAGACCGGCAATGCCTGCTTTTTCTCTTTGTTCTTCAACCTCCTGCCAGCTGTTCCAGAATCGGTTCTCCCGGTCCATCACCTTCCAGGTCTTCAATCCGGACGCCCTCTTCAACCCTGGCAGTTCATTGCCGCAGTCGATGATCTTGACATTGTCCAGGCCACCACAGCGCTCAATCGCACTTGCGACGACGGCCTCGTTCTCAATCGGGTTCATACTGCATGTGGAGTACACCACGCGACCGCCCACCTTCAGCATCTGAAGGGCACGGACAAGGATGCGAACTTGGACGGCATGCAGCCCAACCGCGTTCATGGGAGTCCAGTCCTTCCAGACACCAAAGTTCTTCCTAGCCGTACCGTCACCGGTGCAAGGAACATCGGCGAGAATACGATCGAACTTCAGATATCTGTTGGGGGTAGGCCTTCCATCGACACTCGGCTTGGACGGCAGTCTGATTGAGGGATACATCGTGGCGTCGTGGTTCGTTACGATAAGGTTCGGCGAGCTGAGGCGTTTCATTTGGTGGATCAACATGTGAGCACGCTTGTGGTCGCTGTCGTTGGCAATGAGCAGACCAGTGGTCCGTCCATCGTCGGCAAGTCCCTCAGGGCCAAAGGGCTCCGGGCCAGCGGTTCCCTCCTTGACTTGCTTGGCGACCTGGAGCATTGCCTCCTCTTCGCCGGCGTGGATCAACTCCATTAGCTGCGCGGACTTGCTACCGGGGGCAGCGCACATATCCAAAACAGTCATGCCAGGTCGCAGGTCCATGAGCAGGGGAGGGATCATGCTGACAACCTCCTGTCTGCTGATATTTCCGACATCCGTCTCGGCGACAAGGAACTTCTGGAAGGAGGCGAAAGGCGCAAACCGGCGGATGACATGTTTGGGAGTGGTCATCGACCAAGCCAGCTGATCGGGATACCATTCCACCGGGCGAGGCGGTTCGACGTTGTTGCCCTCATATTGAATGGAGGTGATTTCAGGGATGTAATAGTCCTTCAGACGCTCCTGGACAGCAAGCGCATGTCTTTATGGGTCTAAGTCAGTGCCACAAACTAGTGCAATCTCGAATCGCTGCGAGGACGGAGCGGAGATCCTTCGGAGATCGGGTCTTGATAGAAGGAAGTAAACGTACCCTTTTGACCCCGTAAAGCGAAAGCTGTTCGGAAGGTCCTTGCGGAGTGTCTCCCAGAAGACTTCCCGTTCTTCCTCGGGAACGAAGCCTTGAGAATTGTAGTAGGTTTCGAATCTCTCGTTCGATCTTGGGAGGTCCTGCCAGTTGTTGCGCTCAGCGCGTGCGCCGCCGCCGCCTTTACCGAACTGCATCACATCGTCAACGCTTGTGGGGGAGTCAATGGGCACATATGTGAGCTGACCTTCTTCTTGTCACGCTTGCCCATGGCTAAAATCAACAATCAGGGGTTTCACAACGCAGATTTTGAGCGCTAGTGTACACCAGGAATTTTTGAAGCTTCCAAAAAGATCCCACTCGGGATCATCAGTTACTCCGAGCGCCGGGCGTTGATCTTTGGGTTACGTAATCCCGACGGAAGCGGAGACTGCATTTTCATCGAGATCCAGTCTGAAGTTCGGTTCCCTGAAGAAAATTTCCCACATTCACTGTGAGGGAGAGAATAAAAATAGCAAAAAGGAAAGCCGAACGGGGGGGTCGAACCCCCAACCTTGAGATTAAGAGTCTCACGCTCTGCCGATTGAGCTAGCCCGGCTGTTGTTGAATTGCAACAACTAACTGTGCTATACCACTTAACGTTGGCTTCCATTCCGTCTACTTCCAGGCTTTCCTAGATCAGCTTTTACAACTCGTCCTTCAATTCAACAGTGAACTAAGGTATACTCTGTTTATGTGGAAGTAGACCTGGGCGGGCCGTAGAGGGTGCCAGAACGCTAGCAGTCACAAGTCAACTCCTGGTGATGTCTCTAGTTCCTTGACTCCATCTATATGCATATATATATTCCCTCGATATTTACAGGCACTAGCCAGCACCAACCGCCATCGCACCTCATCAGCAACCAGTGGAAGTGCACCCGCCATAGCCTCGGAAGCCTACTATTATACTAGGTACCATCAGCGTCCACTCAAAGGTTCAGAGCACCGGCGCGATCCAGTCGCTTCGGTGGATCATCATGATCATATTGCGCTCGTTGGGAAGCTCAACCTCCTTGAGCTGGCTGAACCCGATCTGTCCCAGAGCAGAAATAACGCTTAACATCGTCAGCAGTTATTGAATGGAAATTTCAGAGGGAAGCCTACTCAAGATTGCCAGCCCTAACTTCGAACACCACAGCATGCGTCCTCTGGTCATACAACCAACAGTGATGCACCAAGGAGCTCATCACCCTCTTCAGATGAACCGGCTTTAGAAAGTCCTCGTTCCCTATGAAGCAGCGCACGCCACGGTCGAATTCGTGTGGGTGTTCTAATAAACGGCCCACATAGTCCTCCAAGACCCAGAATAGCTCAAAGTACCCGATTGGTGACGAGTCCCAGCAAGCCAGAGCTGGAAAGGAATTTTGACTAGATAGACGGTCCTCTAAGAAGCTGGATTGATCGGTGATTGATTCCTTGCGTGGCAGGGCCGTATCCGGCGGCCTTTGCTGGACCCATTTATACACGAGCTTCAGGTCGTTCGCCAGCTCCGAATCTAGACAGAGGTTGGGCCCCCCTCTATAGTCACTCGAGTCGCTCGACATCCGCATTCGCTGGGCTTCGTCCCCCGGGGGTAGGACAGGAATTCGGAAGGGTGAGATAATCCCCACCGCTGGGGATGTATCTGATGTAGAAGAGCTCGCCCTGTATAAATGGCTTCGACCGCAGTGGGTGCCGAACTTCCCCAGTGTAGACATACTGTAAAGGCTGCGGAGGATAGTAGGAAGGAAGAAAGGTGCCAGACGTATTGGGCCCCGCCCCGAAGGGAAACCCTACGCCGAGAGAATCCAGCGAGCAAGCAGGGCCAGGGCAGATTTGCCTCAGAGACGGAGTTACAGGACTGATGCTGAAGAGAAAGACCCTCGGGTCCAGCTGCCAGAATGCTCTTTGGCTGATGAACATCTCATTGAAATTCTGCGCAGGGTCCTTCGCCCCAACGGAAGTGTCCCTGCTCGCGAGAAGACCCAAGCGTTCCATCTTGGCCATCTGGTCACTGCGGCATAGTATCCCGCGGCGTTGGATACTGAGGCACCATTCATTAGACGTAGCAAGTTCATGGGGCCCTTCCGGCGGCTTCGGCTCTGGTTCCTGGAAATACCAGAGGAAAGTGGCCCAGAGAACCATGGCTACCTGTCTCGCAGGAGCGCTGGACGGCTTGAGGTCTTTGCATGACGGGAGCGATAAGGCAGATAGATATAAAGTGTCGCCGGCGAGGGAAGGATTGGTGAAGGGCTTCGATTCAGCAGTCTCTGCTTCTGATGAATGAGAGTCTCGGTGGTGCTTCGTGCACATACAAACCATCCATTCCGGCGAAAACGAACTGTATTGCTCGTGGTCTTTGACGTTGAACTTGAAGCCTCCAAAGATGGGAGTTACAGACACTTGGATCCCATTAGGTAGAAGACAAGTGTCGTACTTCATTGTTGGGCCATGTAGCCATTGCCAGGATATGTATTTTTTGCACGCAGGCAGAGAGTGCACTTCATTTTCCTTTTGGAGCTGGAGATCTAGGGACCGTCAGCTTGACGTCAAAGACCATTGAAGTATACCTTAGATTTTCTACTCGACCCGGAGCTGAATTTCTGTGGGCCACGCATGACTTCTACCGAGCTGAAATAAAGATGGAGATGCGACGTTTGAAAATCCATGGACTGTCGGCCCTGAACCGGGTTGTAGAATTATTTGTTGAATGTCGGGGTGGCTGAGGTGCTTCATGATTGTTGCCGCTTATGATTAAACCAACCTTGCACTCTAGCAAAATGCAAATTCCAGGGTTCGCATCAGCATCTGGGCTCATATATGTTGCGTCTTAAATATGAGCCATGGACCATAGAAAAAATAAAAAATAAACAAAAATATACTCGGCCCAAAATTGTGAGGGAGACCCCCAACCTTAACCCATGCTTTAAAGGCACCAAACTGGCCACAGGATGTATTAACATCAACACAAAGACTATTTATTCATCATCACATGCGATAGATACTTACAGTTCTGAAGCCTGTGGTAATTAACATAGTCCGAGAAGGAATGAGTGGACTGGGTTCGCCCAAAGGACGGACATCAGCTTAACCATTCTACAATATTCATCCCAAGGATTATCAGTATGACAGGCTCAACCGAGAAGATAAGTATACATGTGAAACTTCATAGGCCACGAAAGGTAAGAGTCTGGTCCTCCAAGAAAGTGAAGGACAGAAGCGGGTGAAGCTCGTATTGACCAACGTGGATCACTATGGATGGCCGATGGATGGACCAGTGCTTGAAAGAAACTCGCAAATACGAGTCTACACATGAGGAGGATTGAAGGATCATTGCCTCCACGAGTAAAGTCTGTGTTGATCACCAGCAGCGTTGATGATCTTCTCGTATTCTTGTTTATCAGCCGCACTGGCACAGTCTCACAACATCACAGCCTCATACTTGGCATTTTTCGTTAAACCGTGTGCGCCAATCATGTCAGAAGCAGCTCTCAAGAAGCAGTCTTTGCTTTTGGCTCTTCTTTGTGTGATCTGCTTTGAACACGAGCCATGGCCATTTCGTCCTGTCAGAGCTCACTGTGCGACTGGGAAGTGGCCGGAAGATGGATGATGTTTGAAAAGCAGCTGGGCCCCTTTCTTCCAGGCCAGAACAAACGGCACTCACCTAGTCTCTATATATTTCCAGTTTTGGAACCCCATCTTTGCTTCGCTTTTCTCAAAGAAAAACACGATATACAATTGCAACAGCCAAAATGTCAAACGAGTGGAACAACTCCCTCTGGGACTGCTTCGACCCAATCCAGTCATGTCAGTTCCTCCCTTCCCTTCCCCCATCAGTCGAGCCCGCTCAGCATCCATGCCAGACTAATAACAACTGAACCCACAGGCCTACTCGGCTGGTGCTGCCCCTGCGCTCTGTACGGCCGAACCTCCGCACGACTCGAAGACCCTGCTCTCAAGGAAGGCGAATACGTCAACGGCAACGTACGCACCCCTAGACCTCCTCCTCCTAACCTCTCTTGTTTTGTCCCCTCGCATACTGACTGCCGTGACTAGTGCTGCCTCTTCGTCCTCACCAGCTACTGCGGTCTCTCGTGGGTTCTCATGATGATGAAGCGACGCGACCTCCGCGAGAAATTCGGCATCAAGGGCTCCGTCGGCGAAGACTGTATCCTCTCCTGCTTCTGCCCGTGCTGCGTTCTCGTCCAGCAGGAAAAGGAGCTTGATGCGCAGGCCAACCGGCTGCAGACAGGCGGGTACCAGGCTCCGTCAACGATGGCGTATCCGGCGAAGTAATGGTGAACCTTCCCTAGTGTCATATACGACGAAGGATACCTCAGATAGGATACCCATGGGACGAGTTGCTAGCGGGGCGATGCTGGGATGGATTGGATTACATGCGATGATACGTTATATACCTACTTGGCTTTTGATTTCTTCTTTGGTCTCTGTGTTATCCGACCTGTGTGCTCGATCTATATCTCTGCATTTTAATGCGAGTTGCTACTTAGTATGGGTCACGAGATGCTTTCTATCATACATACCTATAGATATCTACCTGGCGTTCGATCAAAGCGGCCGCCACACGTGTTAAACACGTACAACCAGGGTCTTACAGTAGCCACCTTTGCTTCTACAACAGGGCGCCCTAGATTAAGTGAATCATAGTTGACCTCGTTGTTCAACAAACCTGGATCAGTTAAGGTACTCCCAAGTTAGGGCTTGAACCAACACCTAACCCTAACCCCCCCGGCCTCATTTCATCTTGCTTTGCAACCACCACGGATTACATTCGAATAAATCATTTGATGGAACCGATAAATAGTCACCTAAGTAACCCTAGCCAGAATCCTCCCCCGAGGTCAAAACCACAAAGGAGCAAGCTAAGTATCAGGTACCGTAGGATAACTCT
Organism: Aspergillus egyptiacus; assembly: GCA_025688805.1. Taxonomy (NCBI): domain Eukaryota; kingdom Fungi; phylum Ascomycota; class Eurotiomycetes; order Eurotiales; family Aspergillaceae; genus Aspergillus; species Aspergillus egyptiacus. The sequence goes on along the minus strand of MU628558.1, from coordinate 15,039 downwards.
CCGATCTAAATTGCGGGCCATCCGGAGTGCCTGTCCCAGCCGCTGCCTGTCGCTGTTCGATACCTACGGTATAGTTAGTAGTAGTAGTAGTAGTAGTAGTAGTAGTAGTAGTAGTAGTAGTTGTACTTTCGGCATGATGATGACTGGGCTGGGGCCTTTAGCGTGCCCTAGCGAAACAGCGATCTCCTGAGGTCACTTCCCGAGTCAGTGAGGACTACCTCCTACTACCTAGTAGTAGTACTAGCTAGGTAAGCACGAGGCGACTCAGGGCTACGTACTAGGTTATCTTTGATCAGTCTATACCTACCCCAGGGATACCACTGAGAATTTTGACGTTTGGTCCTGGGCTTGGAGCCTGGGGGGTTCCGGACTTGTTTTCTTTACTCCTGATTTGATTTGATTGTAACGCCGCCATGGATGAAGAATTATATGAAGTCCTGGGATTTGCTACGAGCTCAGCACTTTCGTTCTTCGTAATCCGTATTGAGTAAGATGTAAGGTCCCCGAGGTCTATCGCATGATCTAGGCTAGTGTGCTCTATGAAATGGATATCTATAGCCGAGTCTACCTACCTACTTTCTCGAGGCAACCTCCCCCCCACTCAACAACGCCTCGAGAACGAGCTTTAGGTCATCCAAGAATCTTGTCACCTCCTCTTCCGTCCCAACGGTAATTCTCAAGCACCCCTCACATCCCAGCTCCTTCCCGCGGAACCTTACCACGACACCCCGTTTCTCCGCCATGGCCTCGTACGCCGCCAGCGCAACGGCATTGCTGGGCTTCCCGCCCTGGTCCGCAGGCTTATCGAGTATCTCGACGAGGAGGAAATTAGACGCGGATCCACCGCGGAAGCGCCCGATTGCTGGGATAGAGGGGAGCTCGGCAAGCAGGCGGTCGCGCTGGGTGATGATTTTGTCGCAGTTGGCGCGCATGACGGCGAGGTTGTGCGGGTTGCCGAGGGCGGCGATGGCCAGTTCGCTGGTGGGGTTGGAGATGTTGTAGGGGGCCTTGAGGCTGTTTAGGAGGGTAGCGATCTCAGGGCTTGTGAATGCGACACCCAGTCTGATTCCCGCGAGGCCGAAGGCCTTACTTAATGTTTGCATGACGACCAGATTCGGCCATTCGGCAACCCACTCCGCGAGACTGGAGCCCTCCGGCGCGAAATCGATATACGCCTCGTCGACGACGACCACGCCGTTCCATGTCGGGTGTTCCAGGACCTTCTGGATATCGGACTTGGCGACCAGGTTTGCCGTTGGGTTACCCGGGGAGCAGATGTAGACGAGTTTGATGCTGGGGTCCGCCGACAGAGCGGCGTTGATTTTCTCGGGTTGCAGCGCGAACCCGTTCTCCGTGTCTAACGGGACTTTGACAATCTCGACATCGTTGACGTCCGCGCTGACAGCGTACATGCCGTACGTCGGCGGACAGGTGAGGACCTTATCCTTACCGGGAATGCAGAAGGCGCGGAGGAGGGCGTCGATTGCTTCATCGGAGCCGACGCCGACAAAGAGGTTCTCGGGGCCGATGGTTTTCTCGGTGTGGTGGTGGGTGTTGCGGAGGCTGCAGAACAGTTGCTTAAGGGGGTGCTGGTGACTAAAGGAAATCAATTATGTGTCAGAGAATGCATCTTCTCATGAGAAGGCAATAGCAGGGTGCATACGGATCGGGGTATCTGTTCAATCCTAAGAGGTCAATCTCCGGCTTCGATGATCCCGTCGAGCCGCCGCTTGACTCTTGGAGAGCTCCTTCGGAGTTCAGCGCCAGGCCTGGACCGTAGGCGTTCTCATTGGCGTCGAGTAGAATGTTCGTCCCGTCATCTTTGTAGTCACTGGGCCAATTGCTTTAGTCTCAATGTCCTTCGCGGAGTGAGAGGGGGCGGGCGACGGGGCCGGGCATACTCTCTAGCGCAGCGGTAGGGCTGCAATTTCAGGATATTTTTGCGCGCACATTTAGAGAGGTCAAATGCTGATGTCCTCGCGGCCATTTTGGAGTATGGTAGGGGAAGGAGTGTGATGAGTTCTTTACTCTGATCGGGCGGAGGGGAATGAAGAAATACCAACAAGTGGGGAGCGGCGGGGGAGTCGGAGTCACAGAGCGGAACCGGACTTTTTTAGAGGTTATATAGAGGAACTAGCACTAGTATCCATCTACAGTGAGTCAGACTGATAGAGGAGTAAAGACTTGGAAGAATTCTTCAACCCAGTATCTCTAGGATTCAAATTGATCGTATTTGTTTAACAATAGCCTTTTGGAAATCGTGGAAAAGCACCTAAACTTCTATCACCCTCACCCCTGTATATGATTTTTGGCCGAAAGCAACCGCCACATTCCCCGACAACGCCGTACAATGCTCTATTATACTAGTGATATGCAACTCTTTGATCACCTCTATTCTTGCTTGGAGTCTTCTTTTGACTCCTTCGGCTGTTTACCGGAGTTCCTCCACTTGTCTTGTTTCGCTTTCAGGTACCGCCAGGTCCTGCTCATCCCCGCGGTCAATAGACCCTTGACCGTCTCGACCGAGCTGGGCCAACGGATCGTCTTGGTGATTGCTGCTGATATTTCCTTCTTGATATTTTCGTCACCGGCAATCCGCCGCTCAAATTGTCCACCCTGCCTGCGACGGATGAGTTCCGGATCATTGTCACTGCTCTCCTCCATCATCTTCTGGAAGTCCGCCCGTGGAATTCCAAAGCGCGCCTGGTATTGGAAATAGAGCCTCTCCCGGAATGACTCAGGGAGTCGACGAACCATGTTGCCGCGCTTGACCGGATCCATATCCTGCGAAAGTCGCACATTGGCTTCGGGATCGTCCATCCAGTCATTCTCAGTGCAGCGCCTGTCATTGAAGACGACATTGGGCAGAGTTTCAACAAGCGGCGCGTATAGCCGTCGGAAATTTGCCATCTGCGAGGAGACAATGTTGCTGACTTTTCGCGGGTCTTCTACCGGTAACGCCATGCGGAGGTCGCCCATGTAGCTGATAGAGGCAATCGTGCTGTACAGTTGGAATTCCGTAAACTCCTCGGGTAGCAGTAGTAGAGCTACCCGGACGGCAGATAATAGATTAATCTGATTGGCCAACCGTACCTTTGGATGGTCTCGTAGGATTTTGACAGGCTTCTGTAGCCGACCGGCAAGGTATAACGTTTCCCAGCGGCTGAGATCCTTGCACAGTGTATCTATGTTCACGACGCCATACTTGATCAACGTACCGTTGACAGTGATGTAGGGATTGAAATAGACACCTGCGCCGAACCTGTCCTGCACTTGAGAGACCATGTAAGAACCCGTGTACTTTAACCCCGAGTAATGGTCGCGATGTTGCTGAAGGTTCAAAGCATGCCAGTGCTGAGAATAAGACACGCCAAAGATAAAATCAATCATCTTCCCTTTCCCTTGTTGCATGTTTTGAATTGCAGCCGGGGCAGATGGATGGCATTGCTCAGAAGCCGGTGCGCTGCCATTTTGCGGAAAGACACCGGACCCATATGCAAAAGCGTATCGTATCGGCGCTCTGAATTGCCATAGGATTTGGCGCAAAGCTTCTTTAAACTCCTGATTAATTATCATGTGCTGGTTCACCCCGAAATCTCTCGAGGGAAGCTCCGAGAATGCCGAGATCGCTAGATTCGGGTTCGTTTCCCAGTCCCCATTGTCCGAGACTTTTGAGGATGTGGAAAATGAAGCCGACGATGTTGACAAGGACCCATAGTCTAAACTGGCGGGTTGCGGGTTTGTGCTGCCATATGTGGGTGTTCGACTTCCAGGAACGGCCAGACCGATATTTCGAGGATGAGTTGAGCTGAATTCGGAAAAATGCCGCAGGGAGCCTGGCCTGCGAGCGCGCTGCGAGAAAGACGGGACCGAACCCAGACGCACATAGCAGCCTGATGTTGCATTCGAGAAGATGAACTTGAGATAGGTACAAGTTAGGGTCAGAATGGAGGGTACAAAGGGGGAGTCCCTAGAGATGGAGGCAGCTTACTGTTGCTTCGCGCATCGTCGCGAGAGGAAAAGCGGGAGACATCAAACACAACAAGACTCACACCATGATTCGCAGGGCGGAACAGCGTAGAGGCAGGTCACGATATAAGGGCAGAATTGGATACTCAAGGCGAGATGGAGTTTAGAATAAGATTATTGTTATTCACCGGCAATAATGGTTCCGATCAATAACCGTTCACTGCGCTGACGTACCCTCGGCTTCGAAACTAATAAATTCTTGAGTGCCTCAGGCCGAAGAGTCATGTGATCTCGTTCCACCGCAGGCGCGTCCCGCCGCCCGAACCCAAACAAAGCAGTAAACAAACTCCGCAATCTTGACCATCAATCTTTCAGTGCGAACAGCTTGAATCTTGCTAATCTGAGAGCGCGGGGGGAAGCCGCTCCCAATGACCGCATATAATGGCTAACGAGATGGAAACTTTCGCCGCCCGTCTGGCTACATTCGACCTTGTTCTGCACCCGGACAGACGGTCTTCTAGCTCGAAATCTGCTAAACCCATATCCTGGCCGCATAGCAGGCCTTCACCAGCTGAGGTACCCTATAATCCATTGGAGTAAAAGTAGCTCAGGTCTTGAGATGGTGCTGATCGATCTTGACTAAAGTTGGCGCATGCCGGTTTCTTCTACAACCCCTACGAGACAAATCCGGACAACACAACATGCTTTCTCTGTCGAAGAGCGCTGGATGGATGGGAGGAAGATGATAATCCAATTACGGAACATCTGAAACACTCGAACGATTGCGGATGGGCTGTCATGATGGACATTCAGCAACATAGCTCGAACCCAGCTGAGATAGAAGATCCCACGAGTGAGAGAATAGTCAACGCACGGCTGGCGACCTTTGGCGAATCGTGGCCACACGATGGAAAAAGGGGCTGGTTGTGCCAGTCAGATAAGGTAAGACTCGTTCCTTCGCGGCCTGCCGAGGCGAATCAAACGTGTCTCTAACTGTCAATGTCGCGACTAGATGGTTGAAGGTGGATGGTACTTTTGTCCGAACGAGGAAAGCGCAGACCTGGCGAGCTGTGCTTACTGCAAGCTGTCTCTTGATGGATGGGAGCCGAAAGACAACCCATTGTGAGTACTCCGCTCCTTCCTTGCGGACCTCCGCTGACCGGACAAGTGACGAACATTACCGGCGTTCCTCCGACTGTTCCTTCTTCGTTTTCGCCAAACCTGCCAAAGCTAAGGGCTCGCGAACGAAGAAAGGCCGCACCTCCAAAGCCGCCCGATTATCGACCCAGTCTACCGCTTCCGAGGTTCCCGCTTCAGACGTGGAGGATCAGATGGAACAGACCGTGTTGCCGCAGACGACTAAGGCTAAGTCTGCAAAGAAATCATCAAAGTCAAAATCGAAGAAATCCAAGAAGGAAGAACAACGAGAACCGGCCAGTCAGATGGATCTGGATGAAGTGGAAGACGCCCAGCCCGAAATCTCAAAGCCCAAACGCAGTGCTCGGGGCCGGAAGCGGTCGAGTGTCGAAGCAGAATCTAGGGACACCGTGAGTATCGCCGACGGTGACACTGTGGATCAACCTGAGCCGCCTGCGAAAAAAAGAGCCACAAAATCACGCGCTAGCCGGACGCGAGCGCCGAGTATCGCCTCTGTCGATGCTGCTACAGAACCCACCGAGTACGAGAACGAAGCCATTCAGGAAGAGGACGATCACAAAACCAGCCGCGGGACTAGCAAAAAGAAGACATCTAGGGCTCGCAAGGGATCTGTGACGTCCTCTACGTCCAAGACTACCTCAAAATCTCGTGTTCCACGAGATTCCGAGCTTGATGCGGCGATTGAGGCCGGGCTTGAAGCCGACGAGCCTCAAGCATTGGAGAAGGAAACCGAGGATGTGGCCAGCGAAAAACCCGCCTCAAAGGTACCGAAAAAGTCGAAATCTAAGAGGACTGCGAAGAAAAATCAAGAACCTACGGATGATGCAATCGACCAAGTTGCCGAGGAGGAAATCCCTACAGTCTCCAAGCCAGACGTCGACCAAGAGATGGTTGATAATAACGAGCCAGACGTCCCGGTCGATCAAGACATGACCGATAATGACGAGCCAGCAAAATCACAAGAGCGCAAGTCAACGGAAGGAAAGAGCAAACGCCGAAGCTCGAGGAATACAGCTGACAAGCCAGAGGTCAAAGAGATCGACCCGTCCCGCCAACAGTCACAACCGGAAGATGACAAGGAAGACGCTGATCGCCGCCACGAGTCATTTGTCTCCGTTGAAATCGTATCCAAACCTCCCACGCAGGTTCCGGATGCGGATGTAGCATCTGATGACAAAGAGAGCAAGAAGTCCAAGAAGAAGTCAGAGAAGACCAAAAAGTCGAAAAAGGGAGACAAAGAAGAAAAATCAGAGCAACCAGAGAGAGCGAAGAAAGCGAAGAAGTCTGAAGAACGACTGTCTGAGACAAGAGAAACTCAGGAAGCACAAGTGGTCCCAGTGTCCCAAGTGGTGGACACCCTCGAGCCCAAGGAGCAGGAACAAATACAGGAGCCGTTCGCTCGTCGCAGGTCGTCTAAGGTGCCACCAAAGACCACCGAAAGATACAGTGACGTATCTCAGGACAGGAACTATACCGCGTCACTTGCTGAGCCCGTCAGATCACCCGAAGACGCCCGGCATTCTGATAGACAGCCGCAGGAAGATGGGCCTGTATCACCTATGCAATCTGCACCCAGAGGAACGCGGTCTCCGTCAGCGCAATCTTCCGACGCCGAGAATCATCCTCCCTCCATGAAGTCCTCGGCGCCTCCGGCACCATCAGTGTCCCCTTCCAAAACTGCGTCGGCCCGACCTCCTTTGGCAGCTAGCACACCTTCACCATCAAAGCGGAATGCTTCTGCCAGAAAGCTTCGAACATCGCACCCGTGGGTACCAATCGAAATTGATGAAATCCTCATGGCTAGTGCAAGTGATAAGGAGAATGGTGATCTACATGGCCCGTTGAGCAACATGAAAGGCGAATTGACGAGCCCTGAAAGGAAAATGTCTGTTGAGGAATGGATTATGTGGACAGCGAAGAACGGAGAGGAAAGGCTCAAACGAGAATGCGAACGGATGGTCGGGCAATTTGAGAGAGAAGGAGCACGGGCGATGCGCGCACTAGAGGGAATTGAATGCATCGATTGATTAAGACAGGAGTCTTGAGTGATCCAAGCGCGAGGAGTTAGGGCATTGGCTTAGGCGTTGGGGTAATCTGGGTATCTTGGGAGTTAGAAGTGATATTTACTATCTTCAATGCAATCTTGCCGAATAGAATCACGGCATATCAGACACCCTTTTCTTGACCAAACTCCGCCCAAAATAAGAAACATCCCGAATCCAAACCAAAACGCCGGGGTATATGAACAGTGGTAACAGTACATGAGACCTTTGTGCCGAGTACGGCTTCAAGCGACACGAACGCTCAAGCAATGATGCCCAGCCGGCCTTCCCAGCTGTCTTCTTGCTTGATTTCATCCCCCCCTCTCCTCCGCTTCTCGTTCCTCTTCCGCCTCTTCTCCTCCCGTTCCTTGGAAATCTGCTCTTCTCTCTCCTTAAGCCTCTCACCCAGATCCAACTGCCAGACCCTCCGCTCCTCCTCCTCCCTGGCCCGTTTCTGATGCGCGAGCATCCGCAGCCTTTGCCGCACATCGTCCACAGTAGCCCTTGCCACTTCCCCACTCTGTCCTGTCGCAATCAAATGCTGCTTGCTGTTCAAATGCTCCACCAACTGCAGGTTATCCTTGAAGGTCAGGTCACAGTCCGAGCAGTAGAAACCCGCGCCCCGACCACGCTTGCCGATTGCGTTTGCCGCGGAGACCATGGTGGTCTTCCCGACCATCGAGGCGACATTTAGGCGTTCTTTGCGGGAAGTCGTCGCTTCAAGTGAGCTGTAGTCGACGGGAGCGTGCCATTTTTTCCCCAGTAGCTTGGCTTCGTAACGCGCTTTGCCTTCTTCTTTTCGTTTGGCTTCGTCCTCGGCGGCCTTTTTGGCGTACTCGGCGCGGTCCCAGCTTTTGCCGCCGAACGTGTCGGAGGTGGGGGTGCCGTAGGCGGATTGCTTGGAAGACATGGTTGCTGAATAGAAAATTTAGGTTTATTAAGGAAGCCCAAGCAGGATCATGGAAGGGATTCTTGAAAGATTCAAACGAAGCCGGAGAAGGGAAACCTGCGGTCTCTGCAGATGGTGTGGCAGATGTCGATATAGAGGGCTGAAAATGGTAGGCGGTGAAGTTGAGGCTTATCGCTGCTTTTGTCTTTCTGGCTTCATTATTATTCAGATCGACTCATTGCATCACCATTCAGTCCGCTGCAACCTCCATCCATCATGGATTGATTCATCATCGTGTCCAGGTGTGGAAGTGCTGCAGGACTCTTTTACCTTCTAGCCGGCGAAAGCGATCATCTCAGCTTCCGACTATCCGAATGGATGAGCCAATTGACCCGGTGACTCGAAAGAGCCTGATAGCAACCGCGTGGACTCGTATTATGTCTCATCCTGCCAGGTACTCGAATTTCGCAGCCTGCAGGAGCCGAAACATCACCATCCTCTGGTCCCTATATATCTCTGTCTGCCACGCCAGTCTGCTCGAGATTCGAGACCCTCTCTGTCCTATTCCGTCGATTTAGGCAGAAAGTGTGGTCCCCATCGTTTTTATATCATAGCTTGATCGTCAGCCTCTAGAAAATAGCACTGCACTGCCCCTGCGGCTTAGCCAACCTCCCAGGTTTCACATTAAGCAGCGACCGCGTGTGTCTTTCTTTCTCTATTTCTGTATACCTTCACTCTTTCGTATTCATCCTCACCTCATCCAGAAAGGAACCAGAAAGAAAAGACGGAATAGCAATGGCATCAACAACAAGCATCCCAGAAACGCCCCCACACTTCAGACTCATGGACCTCCCAACAGAACTCCACTTGCAAATAGCCTCATACCTCCCGTACCCAGATGCCTTGGCACTAAAGCATACCTGCCGCCATTTCTACTCATTCGTGTACACCGGTGTCCACCTAAAAGTCGACTGGCTGGTTGAGCGCTTCGAGCGCAAGCTGGAATGCCCGATGGAGAAGTGCTCTTTTCGCACAGACGAGGCTTTCTGTAATTGGCGGATACGACGGATCATGGAACGCAGGCGGCGACATCTGGAGTGTCCACGGCATAGAGGCGGTTGTTTGGTTATTGAGGGGAGGACTTGTCAAATGGATTTAGTTCCGAGCTGGCTGAAGAGGCAGGGGAGGGTGGGGGTGCTCAAGATGGTTTGGTATGAAGGTTCGTTCTACTGCGATGCCGTTTTCTGGGGAAGGTTTGTGATTATAGTGGCTGATGCATGCGTACATGCAGTTCTCATCCATGGATTGATGGTGCTTTGCATGCAACTGCTGTGGGCTATCTGCCAGAGGTTTGGCTTCCCTGCTGCGTGATCTTATATTAGTGACTTACAGAAGTAGGTTTCTCTTTGTGCAGTATTAGCCAACGAAAGCTCGACAGCGGCGCTGACTTATTCGCCCTATTTGGGGCGAAAACGCAGCAGGACTGCGTAAGCATGAATCAAGTCTCAGGCCGTGGTTCCTTTGCTACAGATTTCTTCACAACCGTGGCAAAATCCGCGTCTACTACGATATACACCTTTTGGCTGTCTGACTTGGGCTTGTTTTGTGAAGTGCAGCTGGCTGCACATGAACCTAGCTGAAGAGTTCCATTTCGGATATGATTGTACTACGAGTTCGCTACATATGACTATTTAACAGTAATACTCAATCAATGTATACTCTCTACGTGAGGTAGGGTAACATATGACTATTTAACAGTAATACTCAATCAATGTATACTCTCTACGTGAGGTAGGGTTTAATGACCAGATCTGATCCGGTAGACCAGATGATTCGTTCCAGCCAAGTTTCATCCAACTCCACGACAGTTCCTGAAGATCCTCGCACGTCCGCAGCCCAAACGCCATTCCAGTCTTCCAATGCATGGACTGTCCATATCGGTATGATTCTTCTCTCCATCGATCTAAGCTAACAAACCGGCAATCTCAGTTCAAAACTCAAACCTCATCAAGGATCTCCGTAAACATCCTCCTGCCTTACTTCCCCGCTCAAACAACGAACGCATGATTCAAATTCCCCGTTTCCAGCCTCGCCCATGTATTCGATTTGTGAGATAAAGAAACGCTCGCGCTGCGGGATGAGTTCTGCCCTCAAGCCTATGCACTGGCATATCCTGCCCGAGCTGAGCTGGGTGTTGGACCGTTTTGATGAGGATGCCGGCGCCAGAAATGTTATAGACGACTGCCTACTTCAATGAACGTACTGTGGTGAGCGTGATAGGTAGTCAGGAATGGGCTTACGGTTGTGATCAAGTCGTGTAGGATATCAACAATGTGCTCTTTCTCTGCCTATCAATGAGACAGGGCACATAAGTTTCGGGGCTCATTTTGAGTTAACGCGGTCTAGTCCAATAGTTCTTGCTGGGTGAGGAACCTTTCTATGAGGAAGTGGTTGTATAGGTATGAAAGGCAGGTGGCAAGGTCCATGGAGACTATGGACGTGTATGGAAGCAGGGACCTTGAAAGTCTGCTGACAAGCGTAGTATAAGAGATTCCGAGATAGTTTGAGCGTTAGTTTACTCCTAATATTTTGGCCCAGTAAACAATAAAAAAGCTAGAGCATCTTATTCTGAAGAGCAACGCCGGCGCCGGCGGGTGAACGCTGATATGGTTCCGATGCTCTTTTTGTCCAGGATTATTGCAGCCCCAACTCCCATTGCAAACAAAAAGCCAAGTTCATTCGACTATTCCGGTCAGGTCAAAGCAAGACAACCCAGCCCCATTGTTCAATCTATCATGAAGCCCTGCGGACGCTGAGGTCGAAGGCAGTGGGAAAGGACGCAAGTGTCGCCAGGGCAGCAGTCTGAGTCGTAAACGCAGTTGCGCTTGCACACTTTCGAATTCCTGTTATTGCCTGGATCGTCTGTGGTATCATTGCCAGCGAGTTGATCCTTCGTGAAAACAATTAGACCATGGTGGAATGGGTGGTTGAGTGTGGGATGTTGTGCACGCTAGAGACGCCTACCAGCTTCTTGTCCACAGGGGTAACGGCATGGCTAGTATTATCACGTGTGCGAAGCCAAGCAGCTGTATATCCCAGAGAGCTCAGATGAGCATATGCATTAGATGGGTAGAATCTATGACGGAGTGGAACCAGTTACCAACAGTCACCTCATAACCCGGGAGTGCAGGAGCCGCGATGACGGTGGCTGGGCTTAAGGCGAAGGGAAAGAGGATGAAGTAGAGCTTCATTGCGGACGAGGCTCTTGGAAGCCTGGTCTGGAGATGAGTAGACTTGGAAAGTTGAGAGCTGATACAGCTGGAGGCAGCAGACGGAGTATGCAGGCGGGCGCTGGTAGAAAGAGAAAAGGAGGAAGGAAGCTGCCTGGCTCTACAAATGGACGCTGATCGTACAAACAATCTGTCTTTGACAGCCTCTGGATATCCCGTGTCCTTTGACATCTGCGTCATTGTAGCTTTCAAGGAGCATATACCAATATGACGTTCATGCTAGGCAGTAAAGGAATGTAAAGAGGTTGAAATTCAGACGTGAACATCATCATCCACTTCCTAACCTTGTAGTTGAGATGGTTCATGGCGTAACATAATATCATGTACTTTAGAATTAAATAACCCTGCTTAAGTTGACGGTGGTCTATGGCCAGGCATGTGCTTGTCGAATACTAAATAATTCAAGTATCTATCACGCCTAGTATCGATGTTTCCAGTAAGCGAGTAGTATGAAGTTGTACGCCTGCTCATCTGATAAGTAGTAGTAGTAGTAGTAGTAGTAGTAGTAGTAGTAGTAGTAGTAGTAGAATAAAAAGAACCACGCGCCTATTATCATTGTAAAAACCATTACGATGTGGGTATCTTGCAAATCCAAACTCCCATGCCGCTATAAACCCGAGCAGAAACCGCCACCATTCAGATCTAGAAATATCAGCAACCGGAGCTTATCGATAGGGTGTCAGGTATCTTACCAGTCTAAGAGGCATTCTTGTTGGCACACGGCCATTATGCAGGAGCATCGCAGTATTTTTGTTGGGAGTGGCTTGCAGCTTGCGATACGCCTCGCGAATGTGTTTTGGTTCGACTGGAGTACGGCCTTCCTCCGGGGGATCAAAAAGTCCGGTTTCGCGTTTGCGTTTCTTAGTAGTCTCCGCCCCATTCTCGGCTCCCCCGCGGCGGTTTTTCTCACGGTCTTCACGCTCTTTGACTTTCAGAGCTTCCTCTGTCAAGGTCTGTACGATTTCGAAAGTCAAGAAACCCAGGATATCAACAATATCGTCGTTCGGCTTTGATTCAGTGACGATACCAAATCCGGCCCATTCCCTGAAGCGTTTACTCTTTCGGTAGGTGAATGAGGCCTGGCGGCATTCGGACCAGAATACGTATTCCTCTTTTGTCATGTTCTTAGTCCGTTCGTCTGCGGCGGCCAAACGCTGGAGTGTTGCGTAATTCTGTTCCTCTTCCTCTTCATCCTCTTCATCATCTCTCTCTGGTACCTGTATGGAGTAGAAGCTATTGACGTCCCACGCAAGCCCAACACGAGCTCTCTTATTCTTGGGTTTAGAAGCGACGTCTTGCGGTCCTGCAACTACACCGCCAGCAATCGGATCATCAGCTCCAGCGAAATCAGCCGCATCGGCACCACCCTTGTCGTCAGAGTCTTTCACGTTTTTGCGGACATCCTTCCAGGAAAGAAAAGTCTTTAAGCGGGACACTTTGGCCTTGTCATGACGAATGAGAAAGATCAGATCATCAGTAGAGATGGCTCGAACCCCACGGCGAGTCGCCAAGGCGGTACTTCGGGCGAGCTACATTCACATTAGCATTAGGCATCAGTGAAACTGCAAAGCGTGACATACAATCTCAATAACTTGCTGCCGCACAATCTCCTCGATAAGTGTTGTGGTTTCGACCGACGGCTCGGCGGTCTCTCCAGAGACGAACATCATCTGACGAATAAAGTGAGTAAATTTTGCGCTGAACATTTCCTTGGTTTCAAAGTCATCGTCCGAGTCCGTGGTCTCTACAGCTTGGGGTGCGCGTGCGAGCAAGTCTGTGGAGCTCGTAGCATCCGGTGAAGGACTGATTGATAGCAAGTCCACATCGACGTGGGAAGAGAGCTGACTCTCTATCTCCAACTCGATAGATACACCCAGCTGACTATCAGAGACGTATCCCTGGGAGGCCATGACCGCTACCCAAGCTGATGGACCACCAAAGGACAGATGCACAATAAGGCCTAACCAGTGGAGCAGAACACAGGAAGACATCCATGCAGACATCCATGCGAGGAACAATGGGCCAGTTTCAGGCTTTCAGGCAGAGACATGCTATAGAAGGTCTGAAACAACCATGATCCAATATTCGCCATGCCACTCCAGTATGCGAGACAAAACAACTCAACAGCCAGAAAACCGCTCATAAGCTCTCCTTCCTGCGCTCTTTTGCGGAAAATAGAGAGAAAGCCAGAAAGGGGTGTCTGGAGAAAATGCTTACCTGCTGGATTTCCTGCCGGTACTTCGGAGTACGATCCGAAGACATGGTGTAAGTTTGTTGCTGAAAAGGGATGAACGATATGCCAAACAAATATCGCAGACAGGGATCAAAGCAAACTGTAATAGTAAGACAGGCGACTCTAGCTAGAAACAATGATCATCATCGTGAAGCGTATAGTTAAGGGAAAAAGGGTGGTCGACGCAGGCTGATGCAGGTGCCCTATCCGCACCGCATCATCGGTTTCTCCGCTCTCCGCCGCGTGCTTTCATTTAGTGGGGTGGTCCCAAAGAAACTTTCTGGATGAATGCAAAGATCCATTGAATGCATGTTTGCTGTCCAATAAAGGCAAGATGCTCTATCTCGTGGGACTGGGTCTTGCAGATGAAACGGACATTACCGTCCGGGGCCTCGAGGTTGTGAAGAAGGCTGAACGAGTCTACCTCGAAGCATACACTGCCATTCTTCTTGTCGATAAGGCTAAGCTTGTGAGATTCCCTGCGATTGCGCCGCGTTTTGCATTCTACAAGTGGTTCCTGTTAACTAATGATGGGTTACTTTAGTAGGAAGCGTTCTATGGACGTCCTGTTATCGAAGCCGACCGGGAGCTTGTCGAGACCGGTAGCGATGATATCCTCGCAGATGCGGACAAGGTCGACGTAGCTTTCCTCGTGGTTGGGGATCCATTTGGGTATGCATCGCAGATTATGTTGAGTATGTTTAGTCTCTGACTGGCTCGCTTTATGCTTGCAGAGCTACAACGCATACCGATCTCGTCCTCCGCGCGCGCGAACTGGGCATTGAATCCAAGGTTATTCCCAATGCATCAATCATGTCTGGAATCGGCTGTACGGGACTACAACTCTACAATTTTGGACAGACAGTGAGCATGGTCTTCTTTACCGAAAACTGGAAGCCGTCCTCGTACTACGACCGGGTCAAGGAAAACGTGCAGATAGGGCTTCATACTCTTGTGCTGTTGGATATCAAGGTCAAGGAACCGTCATATGAAAACATGGCAAGAGGACGTATGATCTACGAACCCCCGAGGTACATGACTGTTGCGCAATGCGCTAGCCAGATGCTGGAGACTGAAGAAGAGCGGAAAGAGGGCGTTTTTGGACCAAATAGTCTTGCGGTGGGCGCTGCCCGGGTGGGTGCAGAAGATCAGAAGTTGGTCGCAGGCACTCTCGAAGAGTTGACCCAGGTTGACATGGGTCGGCCACTTCACAGTCTAGTTCTGCTGGGCCGGAGAGCGCATGACCTGGAAAAGGACTATATCCGACAGTTCGCCGTGAATGGAGCGACATTCGATGAAAGTTGGCAAAAAGGAGGATATGGCTCCAGCTAATCATCGCCAGCGGGAAGCAAAATCGTAAGAATATAAATACAAATATCCGCCCATATACCAACACCAGCGACACCAAAAGCCAGCTTATTGGCAAAAACCTAGAATCAAAAATTTTTTTGTTTCAAA